>VXAB01008666.1:165-104723 GCA_013399175.1 Odontophorus gujanensis | reverse complement strand
TGAATGGCAGCACAGCCTTCTGGGGTGTCAGCCATTCCTCCCAGCTTTGTATCATCAGCAGACTTGCTGAGGGTCGTCAGGGCCACTGATAGAGATATTGAATGAGACCAGGCCCAGCACTGACCCCTGAGGAACACTGATAAGTAGAGGCCTCCAGCTGGATTCTTCACTGCTCGTCACCACATTCTGAGCTCTGCCAGTCAGCCAGTTCTCAGCCCACCCCACCATCCACTCATCTATTCCATACTTCCTCAGCTTTGTTATGATGATGTTGTGGGAGACAGTATGAGGTGCCTTGCTGAAATCAGTGTACTGCTGTGTACCTGACAACTGAAGTTTTCATGGAATCACAGAACATCCCGAGTTGGAAGGAATCCATTGGGATCATTGGCTCCAACCCCTGGCTGCACATGTCACCAACCGAAATCCAAACCCTGCGTCTGAGAGCAGTGTCCTGATGCTCCTTGAGCTCTGACAGGTTGGGGCTGTGCCCGCCGCCCGGGGCAGCTTGTGTGATGCCCACTGCCCTCTGGGGCAAAGGCTTTCCCTACCCCCACCTGCCCTTCCCCTGACACAACCCCATGCCATTCCCTCAGGCTTTGTTGCTGTCACCAGAGAGCAGAGCTCAGCGCTGCCCCTCAGCTCCCCGTCTTTTTAGAACATAAAATTATGGTAATAGTCCATATTTCTGCATTACAGCTCATGGACTTCCTAATAGATACCAGTGAAATAATCAGTTTAGAGTGTGCAGTTATTGAGAGGCAGCGAGTGACCTGATGCGAAATCACTTTTATTAGGACTTCTGGAGATGCATGCTTTTTATCAAAGTGTATTTCAACTTTTCATTCACTTCCACTTGGCATAAATTCACAATGTCAGCTCAGTTCTTAAAGAGGTAGATGCAATGTCCGTTAACCACAGTGACTGTTATATACCAGTCCAATAGCAGGAGGTAAGGATAGAGTAGGAAATGATGGTTTTGTTGTTTATGGCTAACCACCTGTAAAATACACGCAGTTAAGATATTTTTAACTCAGAGATGTACGTAGAGTGCCTTCCATGTTAATAAATAAAATCATGCTTGATTCTTGTGAATAGAATGTATTAGATTTTAAAAAACCTGAAGAAGAGGTTTTGTCAGTGGTACGTTCACTAATAAGCAGTTCTCACTGTTCAGATGCTGACGGACAGTATGTGTGTGAGGTTTTCTTTTCATGGATGTGTAACTCTCTGATGTTCAGCTGCAGTACTTCTCCTTTGCAGCTATAAACCTGCTTACAGTCCCCTTCAGTATTAGAGCAACTTCCTTATCAAGCAAAGAAATACTTTGAAGTAATAACATTATCCTAATATATTGATAGAAGTTTACGTAATTCCATTATCTCTTTAATGGGCATTAGTTTAGATGGATCTTTTCCATTGTCCTCTGGCCCTTTCATCATGAATTGGTTAGCTCAGTTCTAAAGTCAGTATCTTATTTCTTCAAAGAGAGGTATCTTACAAAAGGCTTGGATATTTGGGGAGCTATCTGTGTTTTGTAGTATTCTTTTCTTTAGTTACAGACAGCTGTAATTACAGGCATCTCAAAAACTGTGGTGATGTTTTGTTTTTTTTTAATAGTTGTGATCTCTAACTGAAAATATCTTCATATTAAGTTTGGAGAATCTCATTTCTGTAAAGGTGAGGCAATTCTTTTATAAAATTGCAGAAAGAGTCTCTGACTGCTTGTTGTGGTAGTGTCATTTTTACATAATAGTGCCTTTTGTCTCAGAATGACAAAGCCTGCTATTTTTTATCCTTCTTCATACTTGTTTGGTAATCTTATGACTGTGTTTCCATTTAGACAGCTGGTGAAAATCACACAACTTGTTTACTTGTTTCTCAAAAATCCTGGGATACATTGTCTAATAATTTTACTTATTTGGGTTTACAAGACTTTTTAAAGCATTCCGTTTATGATGATTTTGACTCAAGTTCTGACTGCTTAGATTTAACACGTTCTTGCATTTAGTTTGCTCATCAAAAGTGGAGAACATTTAATATTTATTCATAACAGAGGTATTAGGGAAGCTGTCAATAAATTTTCCGTCATAATTGAATCATACGATATCTAAATTGTTGATAATATGATCTGCTCGTTAAACAAAAGTGTCTGGAGAAAATGATGGATTAATTGACTGATGGCTAAGGTTTCTCTCAAATATAATGGTTTACCCAGTTTGATTTGATTTGTGTAAAATAACTTTCTCTAATAAACAATTTGCTCAGAGGCAATAGAAGAAATGAATGGTTATCAAACCAAACTTAATTAGTCTATCCTAGATTGATATTACTTGGGGAGTCTTCGTTTTAATTGTGGAGGGCTGGATACAAAGAGTTTGGTTCATTATATTTTTCTTGTATAAACACTATTGTGTAACTACCTATGGAATATAACGTGTGAATTCATTTTAATAAATGCTTGTAAAGTGAATTAGCTAATTAGACCAGACTAAAAATGATTCCTTTAATTATTTTAGATATTTAACCAGTACTTCAATTTTATTATTGTTATTCTGTAAACATAATTTGTATTAGCTCTGCCAAACTAATTAGAATATGTAACTTTAACACTTCCAACAATTTTCTTAATGCTCATAATGGATTCTCTCTGAAAATCACATTTCTGTTTTCAAAATATTCAAGTGATTTAAATACACTGACATTCAAATGATGAGGAAATCCATGGTATAGAGTGGTATTTGAAATAGGAGGAAGAACTTTTTCAGAATGAAACTCAATTTCAGAAAATTCACAGAGCTCCAGATTCTTGAAGCTTGTCACGCGAAGGAGAAAACCACTTTCTTTTCCTCAGACGTGACCAAAAAGTTAAAGCCCACCATTTGTGAAGGTTAAGTACATCTTTCATGGCATCAGTGTGTGGAAACCTGCATGAACCAGGGGCAGCCAACTACCAGCTGCTCCTAAAGGCTTCCAGTTAATTTAGTCTACATCATTTCTTCTTTCCTTTAAATAAAGAAAGAAATAGAACAAACTTACCCCCAAAATTTTCTAAACACCTGCAGAAGATTTGCACCGTTTTAATGTAGAACGTATGTGAGCAGTTGTTAGAAGCTGAGTTATGTGTGGAAAACAGAATGTTATTAGTGAAGAGCAATTTAGGTGTTCTTAATGATTAATCTAGAGCTTATAGCAGTAGAAATTAATCTTCTTTATTGTTCCTTCTTGCATGTGGAGTTTTCATTTCAGAGACAGTCTCTTTTCTTAGTTTTCTTTAAATAGCATGGAAACATAGTTTTATAGAATACAGTACTGATAAGAAGGATCTTACAGAAAATAAGGACAGTTGTTGTTTTGCCTGTGTATAGTCACTGAATATGACTTTGTGCTCTTCCTTTGAGAAATAAAGATGTACGTGCATGAATTTCTGTCCTTATTAATTTGAGTGACAGAAAGCAGCTACAAAGTGCCAAGTTAGGCACATCTTTGGAATAGAAACAGGATCAAACAAAAACGTTGGTATTACCATTTAACACATTTTCATGAATTCTTTCTGAGATACAGCTGCTTTACTCTGCTTTATGTTGTGATTATCCAGTCATGTGAAGAATAGCTCTCAGCAGGGAGATGTACAGTCATTAGCGTGACTAAGTCTCCCTAAAAGGATTTTGAGAGCAAGATATTGAGAACTTACAGTAGACTTTGAAGCATTGTAGATTGAGGGAAATTAACTTCAAAAGTAAAGTGGACAAGTATCCAGAAGTACTACTTCACTACTGTGAAGTAGCTGGAATGGGACTTACGCCGTGTTGGAAGTGGCCTCCTTTCTTTCTTCTTGGTTAATCAGTGCTGTTATGCAAGCAAAAGTGATGGACAGAAAGAAGAGCGAGAAGGCACCTCTCCACATAGTGGTTATACTGTTTGGAATGAGAGGAGGTCATCCTTGCACTTTGTATTATTAATACATCTGTATATAAAACTCATTGATTTAGAAATGAAATGATAAGGATCAGAACCAACATGCTTGCCAGTCATGGCAGGCAACAAGGCAGGGGGTTAGAAGATTTAGAGCATTTGCAACTAATAGTTACCAGTTGAAAAATTCTTAGTGTTAGTTAATTTTGTTCAGTATATCATACTATTTTTGTGCACAAATAATTATGTCATTAGGCAGTTCCACTCAAAATTAATAAACAAAAAGCTTGTGTACAAATATCTGTCCCAGAAGCAAGAAGTAGACTGACTTCTTGAAAGACTTGAAGATTCATGGCAGTTAGTGAGCTTTACTTAACAACAAAGAAAGAGAGCAAGTCTAAATCATAGAAAATATGTAGTTGGATAAAATCTGTCAGTTTTATTCCTGCAGCATCTAAATGCTTAAATCTAAAAGCAATATTTAAGAAATATTAGACAGTATGCACATTAATATGAGAAGTGATATTATAGAAAGTGTTTTCTCTAAGATAAGGCATGAAAATGTTATGAAAATGTGTTAGTATATTAAACTTGTATTTTATAATGTTTATTGTTTCAGCAAGAGTAAATGTGATTTGCAGATTAAGTTTTTAAGCTCTGATAATTAAGGAGTATTTGTGATGTGCTTAACTCTCGTTGGACCCTGTTCACTACAGTAAGCAACATTATATAAGAATATGTTGCACTTTGTTGACTGTGATAGTCTAAGTATGTGTAATTTTTATGCTTACCCAGCTGTACTGTATAATAGCTTGATAACCATAAATTTCACATTCTGTTGGTGTTTTGCAATTAACATACCATCCGTAATATACAGCAAAAGCAATGGTAATGGTTGTTTGATTCAACTATGATACTTCCTGCTGCAGAACTTCAAAACCCACATAGGTAAGAACAGTGATTCTCATTTTGCTTCCTGAGCATTCTCTGAGACCATCTGCAATTCCTTGCGTATTGCATGGTTCTCTTTGTGGTTTGTGTCACAACTAGAATCCACACCATAAGGATGTCTACAAATCTGTTCCGGTTTTCTTCTCTGGGTCTCTCTGGTAAACAGTGTAAAGAACTTGTCTTCATGTTGTGTTGTTACAGTCCGGGACTTGATCCTTCAGACATCTTCTTCCATATCACTCTTGTTGGAGCAAAGTGGAATTCAAGAGAAGTTGACATGTAACAAATGACAGCTCTGTATGTAGTTATTTTAATATTTAAAAGCTAGCTGTATGCTTATTACTTAGTGGAGCAACAACTCTGGTTTTATTCTGCTTGGAGATTTTTAATGGAATGTGTTAAAAATTCACTGCATTTTAATAATAATCCTAGCTTGATACTACAGCCTGTCACAGAATCATCCTTCTTTACCACAGTGCCTGTTGTCATCTGTCTGTACAATGAAATTGTAGGCTGGTCTTAAGTTAGTTATTGTTCCTGATGAGAAGTGAACTGACTCTTCTCAGAGTTAAGAAAAGCCATATTGCTTATAAAAATCTGCGTATGATACTCTTACTTTGTTCTTTAATTTCTAGCCTGGAGCACAGAATACTTGCTTATCTTTCTTACCTGCTTTTGTAGATAGAGTTGTGCAAAAATGAATTGTGATGTTTCCACAACAGACTGCAAATATGGTGCTGGGCTTGGAGAAGTCTTGTCATTACAAGAACATTACAAAGCAAAAAATGGATGAAGTCTTGTCAATCAGAGCCCACTGAACAGAAACAGATTCTTTCTTCTCTCTAACACTTAAATGAATATCTCATTTACATTCTTCTTGTATTTTAAACTAAAGCAATCTTTCGTAGTTAGTTTGGCAAGCTGAAGCAAAACTTGAAAGCCATCTGCTTAAATAAGCTCAGAGTTAGTTATACAAAACTACTGTTTTCACCCTTGGCCACCTTAGTACCTCATTTAAGATTTACTTTCACAGTTCATTACACAGTTACTTGCAGGCTTCCAATCACCCTGGAAGTTTGGCTCTACACATGTTGGTTTCATGCTTTTCCTCAGGATACAAGTAACCATTTAAAAGGTTGAAGAAAGTAATTAGTTTTAAGATTGAACGTGATAAGTTTATGAATGAAGTAATATTGTCTGGTTGCCTGTAGTAGCAGTGGTCTGGATCCCAGGCCATAGGAAGCCTCTTCTGGGGATGTGTTCTGTAGCCATCTTTTCACATACGTATGTATTCAAATCCACAATGCTCTCTACTTTTAAATATTATATAGATAACTAGCAGTTAATTTCCTTTAATTGTCGGGGATCCTTCGGATGTTTTTTCGTTACTTGTATGCTGGCTTTGTGTTCAACAGCAGCTGTGAAAGTAATACTTTCTTCCTGGATAAAGCTCGGAATAAGAAAGAACCAATCCTTGTAATGCTTCAGTCATATAGTAAATGGCATTTGAAAGTAAATAGAGGAGATGACTGCAAGCTTTAATGGAAAAAGGATTTTTAAAAGGATTGTGTCAAACATAGCACAATAACTCTAAAATAAGAAAGGGGGTTAAAGATGCAAAAGTGAAAGAATGTGCTCTTACCTGTTGCCGAATGTTTTTTCATGTATGCATTATACCTCTTTTTTGTAATGGTCAGTATTGCCCTTACTGCACACTGTTTACATGTCTGACTCCTTGTTTGGATTTTACTTGGTGATTTGGTATTAATTTTTAATGTGAAAGCACTTAGCATTAGGAGTTTGACATTTTGTCTGACCTTAATCACCAAGAGGATCATGAGAGGTTTATTCAGTGGGAAGAGAACTGTTACAGCTCTGACAGAAATGATGGGAAATAAGTAAACAGCCTTTTAAATCTTCACCAGAAATCAATAGAGTTTAAAGATGATGGACGTTGGTGTTTTTTGCTGCTTAAGGACTTCAACCTTTTACGGGAAAATATCTTCTCAAAGTGTCAGCATTTTTTCCCCTAGCACAATGAATCACTGCTGCAAATAGAACACTCTGCATAGAACACTTTATCATGATTACAAAGATGATGTTACACGTGTCCTTCTGCAGTAACGCAGCTGTTTGGTATTTTTATGCGGAGATTTGCGGTGCTGTTTCATAACGTTGCTAATTACTGGATGCTGTAGGTCAACACAGGAACGTTACGCGTGTTCGATGGTGTTTAAAGTGATGAACTCCTCATGTCTGCTGTTTATAACCTCCTCCGTTCTAAGTATTTTCCTCTCTCGGTAGAAGCAGCTTTATTTAAGTGAATGTTCGCAACTTCTTTTAATAACCGAGTATAAAAACTGCTCTGAAGTCATTGAATCAGCAGTCATTTAGGGGGGATGCTGGTTTTGAGCAGTTACACAACAAACTGGATCGTTTTGCTTTTCATGAATGATTTATTAGGCGTGAGGATGGTACAGTATTTAGCAGTATATGCAGAAACAGTGCCTTTCAGACCCAGGTATTCATACATTTCCATTATCGTCAATCATTTGTTGTGCCCGTTTGGTTTTTTATTATACGGTATTGGATTGCATTTTAAAACAGCTAAGTATATAGTAAATAATACTCAAATACAGTAAAGTTGCTGCTAAATAGTAATTGAGAACTTGACTTTCAAGCTTTCAGTTAATTTGTTTGCATCCTTATGCAGCCATTTACTCTGAATAAAGTGAAGGGGATTTAATTTTGATTTGTAGACAACCTTTAATATTGAAAATAACTGTAGCAACTGTAGTTTTATGCTAATATCTGAGTATGCCACATACACTGCTCGACAAAATCGTCCCTTAAGACCTCCTGATATGAAGTGATATTTGATTTAAGGTAGCAGTGCTTTGGCTACAACTGTGTTCAATAATTATTAAACTGGAGTTATTGCATACAAGCTGATGGAATATTTTCAGTAGTTTATCTCAATTGATTAGCCGTATTGAGTACAGAGTGGCGAAAAACATTCACAGCAGTCCCTCCTTGCTTCTTGTGGAGCAGCCAGCCCATCTCAGCCTCTGTTGCATCTCGCTTTGTGCTTCCCCTTGCGTAGCGGTGGAGCTTTGATAGAGCTGAATCGGATTAAGGGATCGTTTCTGCAGGGCGCTCAGAAATCGGCCGCAGTCAGCACATTGTTAAGCAAGTGCTTATTCTTAAGCACAGCTGTAGCTGTGCCGCAGTCTGTGGGATTATTCACCTCTTTAATGAGTGGGTGTGGTTGTGCATGCAAAGCGTGGCTGTGTGCAAGCCCTGGGTAAGTTTTGTCTCAGGGAACTGATTGCTCTGTACCTGGATTTGTTAACAGTGCCTCGAAGTTAGCCTTCCCCGCAGGGCACCTCTAAAGACATTTTCCTGCGTTGTTTCCAGCGTATGGATTTTAATGGCAGTAGGCATCCTTGCTTCATATTGAAGAAAACCAGCCTGTAGCAGAGGTGACAGTGATATTTCAGGACAGGAATCTTATTTTTAGATGACTTTGAATGTAAATATAGTAATACACAGCAAAGAAATGTAAAAAATGGCAATGCTCATATAATATGCCATTTCTTTAGCTCGCTTTTCAAGTACATCAACTGATTGTGTCCTTGATTTCCTATCATGATGGAGATCATTTTGCCTCCTGTGTAGTACATCTTCATACATTCAGGGAGTTTTTACTCTATTACAGCAGCAGAAGTTTTGCCTTTAGTTCCTTCTCAGCATGTCAAGAAGAAAGGCTCAGGTACTTGACTGCAGCTTTGCTGGTTCACCTGCTTTCTCCTGAAATTAGTTGATGTTGATGATGTTTCATCACGAGATCTGCTTTTAAAGCTAATGAACGTTGTTTTAATTGCATATCAGGTAAATGAAGAATGTGGTGGCGATTGTATTTAGCAAATAGGTTAGCATTTACTGTCTGAAAATTCCAGTCTTAATTTAGGGAAGCGTGTAACCATTTTAATGGATACATCATTAGTTAAAAGGCTCACAACCCCTTTCATTTGCAGAAAGTAGAGCTGTTGTGGTGTGATGGAGGGGATGTTAGAACCAAGATTAACATGCACATTTTGCAGTGGTACCTTTAGATCAGGGGTGCAGCTTCTGTAAAGTGGAGGTTCCCAAAACTGCTTTGCTTGGTTGTACTGCAGCACAGTTACTGTAGCTGTTATGTGTGGTGAACTGCTTGTGTATTCAGTTCACCCTTTTTTCCAGAAGGGATGCCGCAGTTGTTCCATCTTTAGTCCGGGGCCGTGTGTGCACAAAAGGAAACATTTGCTATTTGAGCAGAATGTGCAGAACTGCATTTTCTGTCTGTGTTGAGAAATTCCTTTATCACTGAAGTATATTTGCACGTGCACTTTAAGAAGTCTTGCATATGTGTAACAGATACTGCAATTTGGAAAGCTGTGCATAGTGGTTTTTTCCTTCTTCTTCTTTTTTTTTTTTTCTAAGTGGATTACTGCAAAATCTACTGAAAATGTAAGGAAAGATTTCAGTCAGTAATTCCCAATCACAGAAAACTGAGTAGCAGTAGTACTGGTTTAAGTCTGGGTTGTATTTAGAAGCAGTGCAGTTTTAAGTTCTGTGTATTTGCTTCAGAGTTGGTAGTTTGTGCTTCTTTGCAGATTTTGCTGTAGCAGCAAGGCCTTAACTCAGTCTTCTCACCCCATGTACTTTTTAGTGCTGTAATATTGGAAATCTGTTGATATTAAATACTGATTCTGTTTGCTGGTCATCTTGATGGTTTCATGTGGCATTCACTTACAATCACAAAACTTTCTGTGGATCAGTTAACATTTTTATATCTGACAAGTCAGTTGGAAATTTACTGTTTCTTAAGAGTATTTTTCTGCATTTTATAGGCACTTAATTAAGTTTAATACCTTAAATACCATAAAATAAATAAATAAATTCCGCCTAATCTGTTCTGACAGTTCCAAATTTTTCTTTGGCTTTCTTTTTCACAGAGGTAGGGTGAGGTGATGACAGAAGATCGTGTTTAAATGGCTTAATTGCACAGCACCTGAGGTGCAGCAGTTTATTATCTGAGAATTTCTGTCCCATTGCAAATATAAAACAAAAAAGAGTGAACCCCGAGTATGGAATGTCAGAGAAGTTCATTTGTGATTGCAGCAACATCTGCTTGAGGGATTCATTTCGAATAGGGTGAGCATGGAGAAAGGCAGTAAACTTGAAATGGAGAGCTCCTCGTACTTCTTGGATTTGCCCTGTAAGTGGGTGCTGAGATGGGATGTAATTGATCGTCGTGAATTTGCATGGGGGAAGGGAAAGGACAGGGCTAAAATTGCTGGGGAAGTACAAGAGCTTTTTAAACCAAGGATGCTGTTGGCAGAAGAACAAATGGATATGGCTATCAATAACCTCTGGCTAGAAATTCAAAAACAGTTTCTACTCATCAAAAGATAGAGGTTCTAGAAGAGCCTCCCAGAGGGGGACTTATGGAGGGAGAACTATTAACAGATTTTAAAATGAACTTTGAGCGATTTATAAAAGGATTAAGTGACGTGGTTGCCTGTATTGATACAAAACTGTACTCAGCATCCACAAGTTCCCTTCAGTATATTTTAGGTCCCTTTATATCCTTTAACCTTTGTCTAATATTGTTCACTCATATATCAGTTCATTCTAGAATTTTCTTTTTAAAATCCCATTTTACTGCTTCTGAATCAATGAATATAAAGTTGAAAGAATGAGGTTTTTGTATCTTTTTTTTTGTTTTAAACTGAATCTTGAAAATTAACTGAAAGATTTGCAGTTGGGAGAGCAAAAGAGGGTAGGAATTCATCAGAAGGTAGTTGTGGTTCTACAGCTGTTAAGTTTGAAAATACCATTACTGTTCCCAAGTGCACTCAAACAGATAACAGTGATGCTTGGCATCTCCATGAAATTACTGCGCTGTGAAAAAAGAATGAGTAAAAAAACTCATTGCAGGAAACTTCTGCTATTTTTTGTAGTTGTTAAATTTTAAACATCTTTCTTCTACACTAGAAACTGTGTGCTGCATGCAGAGTATGCAGGGGGATATTATTTTCAGCTGGTCTTGTGGATGAAATCAATTAGCTATTCATTTAGAATTTAATGTTTGTTCTGTCACCTCTGGCCTTATAAGTGGCTTATAATGGTAATTTTCAGATGCCATTGAAATATATTTATTTTATGTATGGGTATCATTTAAATTCACCGAGACTAATTTGCATGGTTAAATTCAGGGTTACAGAGGAAGGTAACTGCAGAAGTTGCCAAGTCCTGACCCTTCTGATTGTTAAGCTTGTTGGTTATTGCATAGGTCACTCTGGAAGTAATGCCTCCTATTTATTTCCATGGAAACTGCAGCAGAGAGCCAAAGAGCACTGTAACACTGTTTGATAGAGCAAATTCTCAGTTACTAAACACTATTTTTGAACATAGTACCCACCATTCGCTGTGCATTTTCTCCAGCAATGAACAAGAGCTGCATGCTGTGCTCGTAAAGCTCTGCAGTGGTGGAGGTGACCCACTGTTTCACAGCTGTGGTGGTGTTGCTAGGAAATGTTGCTCACTCAGGCCATCTTTCATCAGCCCAAACAGATGCAAGTCAGAAGGCACCAAATCTGAACTATACAGTGGGTGTGGTAGGGCAATGCAGCCCAGACTGGCAGTGTGCTTCGTGATCTTCAAACTGCTGCCAGGTCTGGCATTATCATGTTGCAGGAGAATGGTTGTCTTCTTTTCAAGCCTGACTATGGAAGTTCGAGCCTTCCTCTTAGTCACCATCACAAAGTAGCAGTCAGAGTTGATGGTTTGTGTGGGATCCAGGAAATCCAGAAGGATCATCCTTTTCCTGTCCCAAAAGACCATGCATATCAGTTTCCCTGCTGCTTGAGGGCTGTGTCTTGAACTTTTCTTCAATGTAGAGTTTATACATCACCACTTTATGGACTGCAGTCCTGACTCCAGCTTGTAGTGGTGACTCCAAATCTCATCACAGGTAATGATGTGATGTGTAATGGAATATTGGTAGGAAGGTTCAGTGTCTGTTGCCATCCCACCAATGTCTGCCTCTCGCACTGTGGACTAACAAATAAAATAGGCATTACTTTTGGAGCAGCCCTCTTAATAGTTACCACATTTTGGATTGACTCACTATTACTGACTCCCAGATTTAATGGAATAAAAAAATGAGGCAGAAAGTGTCTGATAGGAAAATGGGGCAGTATATTTTCTGAATGAGAGTGTTGGGGTTGTAAATATGACGTTGACAGTTAAACTGACAGAGTGGATGTTAATGCTTGCTGCAGTGATGTTAGAGGTCCCGATCGTTTGTCAGTGAGCTTCTGTAATACATGCAGTACATCTTCATTAAGTAGGCATACAGCAATCAGCTTCATGTTTCCGGATGAGCTGTGGCCAGGCCATAATTAACCTCTTGAACCTGGATTTGTAACAGAATGTAAAATCAGCTTAGGTTATCAATTACAGCCGCACTCAATTGATAGTTGCCCAAAGAGGGTTTCTCGTGAAAAGAAAGACATTATAATTTGCTCATTTCCTCAGAAAGTAACGAAAGTGCTTACGATTCATTAAATAGCAAATGTAAGTAATTTCTAATTCATAGGTTTAATAACACCTGACTTTAGTGCATTGTGCACAGAAGGTCACTGGCAGTACTGTATCTGTGAGTAACAGGATTAATGTAAATAATTTGTTATAAACGAACCTGTATGAGGAAATGTTTTCTGAAGAGAAATCAGCATTGTTTTAAATGAGAATTTTGTCAGTGCTTTGAGATTAAATGCAATTCTTTTTTTGTAATGCAAATGTTTAACTTCTCGTTAGCTGTTAAGTGTAGTTTTACATTCATTAGGAATTCAGAGTCATATATTTATGCAGCTTTTAAACAAAATTTTGACTTAAAAGCAATGTTTGAGATGACAGACCTTCAAGTCTTCTAACTTTTCTCAGATACATTAAATTTATAGACTCATTTCTATTATTGCTCATTGTGAGTGCTCAGAAGCTACTTTCTTGACTATATCCAAAGGTACCTAAGAAGCAAATAATATCCCATTAGTTTATTATCACAGTACTGCATGAATATGCGTGATGTTTTTTTAAACATACTTCTTTGTGTGTGTTTTCTCTCCAGTGTACTTCATTCATCATAAAAATGAATGAGGGTATCAGTCAAGGACTGACTGCTTTTTTCTTTAGTTGATTGTTGCTGTCACCGTTGTTTTACAGATCTGGAAGGATTTCCCTTAAAGAGTGTTTTTTCATTATTATTCTCTGAATACAGGCAGCAATTTATCTGTCCACCCCTGCAATATCTTATGATAGAGAAAAAAATCCTATTACGTGTCTATAATATATAGATTTTTTGCATGCACTTCAGTAATCCCTATTTGTTCTTTTCTGCTGTTAGTACTGCCAATTTGATTTTAAAACCCACTTAAAATAATAAACACAGAATTACTGGAATATGTCATCTTTGAAAGGTGGGAAACGTTATTTTCTTGAGAAGACTTGTGGTTCTTTCACATATTACTGTCCTCACCTGCTGGCAGTAATCACATTCCATGCATGAACCATTTTTTTTAAAAGTTCCCTCTCTCTTCTTCCGTACTCCATTTTCTGTCAGTATGCATTTGTCACTCGGTCAGCAATAATTGGGTGATAGTTTTAATTAAGGCTGTCCGTCAGCAGCCTTGTGTAGGAGCGGTCCGTCCGCACGATACGTGAATTCCGGATGTTACATTTCGTTCTGTCTCCTTACTTGTCCGACCTTGAGAAAAGATGATTGCGTTTAATTCCTGTAAAAATAAGCTATTGATTTCAGTGTAGAACATAAGAAACATCAAGTTTTGGATTTGGTCAGGATTCAATGATATAAATCCTGTTGTCTCTGCAGAAGTTCGCTGCCCTCTCCGGAGCACTGCGTGTTTCACTAGCTCTGTCCTGCTGGTTTTTCAGGGAAGTATCTGTTAATTTGTATGAGGTACTGAAGGATTTCTTGAGCAAACAAAAGTAGGTATTGGGAGTGAATGATATATTCGGGCAGGAGTTGTGCTCTTTCATTGTTTTTAACCCATGACAACATGATATAACTCGTATAACTGTTGTTTTTGAAGTCAGTTGAGGGAAATCAGTATTTGTTGGTTTAGTATTTATATGTCCAACAGGAATTCTTAAGAGCTCCATGCATGCTATCGCAGAAGATTACCATTACCAATTACCAGTGTTCAAAATGTCACCCAGATTCAATTCTGAATCTTTGAAATCAATTCAAAAATGTTTTATTACCTGGAAGGACTGCATTTCTTTCTTAATCCCTCCTTTCTCTGTCATCTTCTGTCTTTGTAGTGAATTAATGACTCACTATTTTTCAGTGAACAGATGATGAATTGGTGATGGATTACTTGAGATGCGTTGTTAAAATAATTCTCTCCCAAATGTATTTGCACCTACGTGATGTCTGCATAATACACACGAACTGTCCCATTTCCTTTGGAAACTGCACTGCTCAAGATCGAAGTGTTGCATGAACAGGGTTCCTTCATGTGCTGCTGCTTCCTTTTTTCTTTTTTCTTTTTTTTTTTTCCCCTTACATCTTAAATTGGGAAGGAGAACACTTTTCCCCACAAGCATAAATGTAAAAAATCAGAATTAGATTTCCCTATCTGCTCCAGTATTTATGACTTGCAAGTAGAAAAGCCCATCGGCTTAATTCTGGGGACTGATGAGAGTTATTAGTGCCATGGAAATCAACAGGATTTTCACACACCTGAAAATCAAATCTCTTAATAATAGGATCTCTTCTTTTGTATTTGAGAAGTTAAATATTCCTTAATTCTCAGATTTATCATTTTGGGCTCTTAAAGTTCATTTCTTCCCTCAATCTAAAGATGATTTATGGTTGCTTTGTTACAGATCAAATAGTTTCATCTTTCAAACTTGCTGCACCTTCTCTAGCATTTCTATCACTTATGACTTTGATTCTCAAAATAAAGGTGAGATAAGATGAATGGGTGTGTATATAAGAACTCTCAATTGGACCCACCCACAGGTATCTGAAACTTTACAGCTCTCAAAGTTTAATGAATGTTTATTGTGCTCAGGATAGCAAATCTGAAAGGTCAAGTGAAAAACAGAAATATTGTTTCAGTCCTTTTCCACTGATTTTTTTATCACTGTGCCACAACTGGTAAAAAAAAGAGAAATCCTTGTGTCCAAATATTGGAGGCTGATGCTGTGGTTTTGTGTTGTGCAAACCATATTAAGCAAATGATTTTCAAAAACTGCATTATCTGATTAAATAATAATAAAAAAATAATCAACAGCCCAACCCACAGACAAGCCTTAAAGTCAAGTATCTGTGCTATCAGTAAGGCTCAGCTCTTGTAACTCTGTTTAGTTGATACCCACAACCCATGTGGGTCTGACTGTGCTCAGTACAAAGCCCTGCTCAGCCATGCTCCCTGCCACCACTGCTTGATGCTTTGTAGAACATGGATGGCTGCTGCTTTGTGCAGGTGCACCTGTGTTCACTTCCAGCTTTGGACTGCCTTTTTTCTTTGTTGCTCCTTTACAATGGACTTTTCAATCCTGAGTCCTAAGTTTACAGGCATGTGAAGTATACTCATTAGTGTGGTTTAAAAAGTTGTTTTCTGTTGTAGATAGCAGTTGAGAAAGTCAAAAAGAGGCAGTTCAGGGTTTGTTGCCTAGTAGTGTGCCTTACTTCTGTGTTTAGTTAGAGGAACGTGAACTTGGTATGACCTCAGCAATGCTTGGGTATAAATGGAAGTAATAGTTGGGGGTCAGTCAGTTCTCGAGATGAGGTGGAGCACCATCACTGGGATTTTGGCAGAATATGCAAGTTTCTGAGTTACTGCAGCAGCTCTTTGGTGTTCTGATGTTACATGCACATCTTCAGAACTCTATACAAGGACTTAAAAATTCTGGTTCTGCTGCTATCAAAGGGACAGGATTTTAGATGCAAGATGACCGTAAGTTCTCTTCTTATTGCCTTTTGTTCATGCATTCTGTAACTGATGTACAAAGTGCTTTAGTGCCATACTCAGCGTGCTTCCTAGCCTACGCTAAGTAGCCTCCTGCTTAGTAAAATCTCTCATAATCTGCCGTGCTGCCCATGAATGCTCAACTTCTACCCATCTCTCTGAGTAAAAAACAGAGATCCTAAGGCATATTTTAAGCTACACATGATCAGGTATCAATAGCCCTGTATAACGTTTGACTCGTAGTTTTTGAAGTGAGGGCTTGATGTGTTTTGAGATGTTCAGTAGTTGTCCCCTAACCTGGAGGATGACTTCAGTGGATTGATTGTTTAAAGAGAGCCAGGGATGTTCTTGATCGTCTCACTGAATCTTAGACTCGGTATCAGTTCAGCAAGCACTAAATGCATGGAATATCTGGGCAAAATAAGCATTTACCTTTGTATCATGATATCATACTTTCATTATATTCCCCACTGCATACACTGGAGGATAGAAAACATTTTGCAAGCAAATGGGTGTGCATTTTATTCTGTGCATGAAGCAGGCACCTCGCAGTAGCGTGTGCAGGCAGAGCTGACACAGCAGCGTGCTCACCATCGTAGCTGAAGCGTGTTTGTTTCCTAAGTTGTGTTTTTAAGCAGTGAATGATCTTCATTTAAAATAAGTGACTGTACAAGTAGGGGAAGACAGGCTTTTCTTTCGTTGAGCTTTGGTTTTTTAATGTGGTCTGAGAAAAGGGCAAGACAAATCTTTTCGTCCGTCATTGTGAGACTCAGTCTAAAGGTAAATACCGGGTGCTTTAGCACATAGAGTTCTGCAGAAAGGTGTTCCTTTCTGAAGGATGCTGAAAGCAGGTTTATGTTAGAGTGTTATACAAGCGTGTCTTTCTCCCTGTACTGAATTGTGCTGAGAACCATGTATAGGAAAGCTGTGGTAATGAGCAGAACAGAAGAGAGAGGTGATTTATGATACCTGTTTCTGACAGCTATAGTGCTGAGATTCCCAGGGTATCTGATCACTGCATTAGCATGCTGACAGCTCAGCATTTATGACATTATGGTAATTTATCCTGCATATGCTGTCACCTGCACTGTCAGAGTTTCTTTTTAATGATGGTATAACTATTTTGTTTGTTTGTACTGCATTCTTTTCATTTGGCTAATGCCTTCTCATTAGATTGCACCTAGTAAATGAGAGTAATTAAGTGTTTCCTATAGCTCAGATGCAATGATTAAGTTGCAGAGTTGGTTCTGATTATGTTTTGTCATTTATCTCTATTAATCTGAGAATAATCCAGATGATAAACACATGTAATTTTTTAGCTAATGTTCAATAGATGAAATTTATAGCTTCTCATTGGAGCCAAACAGTAAGCGTGTATTTATATATGAATAGCAAGCTATTGTACTTGTATTCCTGTTAAATAAACATAGAATTATCTGTGCAACTAAGGAAAATACAGAACAGCTGCTGAATATGGAGTTTTTCACCTTTAAAAAATACAATTTTGTATCAGAAACCGCTATTCATAATTCACAATAGAATGTTCATTCTGTTTTCTGTAGCATCTACAGAGAAGTGTGTGGTGGTAGTTGGGAGGATTTTTTCCTGCAGCTGTCTGTATTTGTTGCTGTTAATTCTCAAATACAAAGCTCAGTTAGGAGCAAAATATAGTTTTCATATAAATACTTCCAAATTATAGTGCTCGCTTTAAAATAAAAAAAAAAAATACATTAATGCATCAAATCACTCAACAGCATTTTAAAAATCATTTTTTAACTTTGAAACTGCAGATAGAGATTGAAGAAAAGTCTGTCCAGCTTTTCTCACCACTTGATTACCTTCCTAAAGATGCAGACTCTTGTAGATGGTGGAGGAAAAACTCAGGTAGCGTGAGGTTTTGTGCCACTGCATTTAATGATATATAGATAGTTGTGAGCTCACAAATTGTTCAGTATATGTACTGCACTGAAGTGCTGCCTGATGTACGAATGTTGTCTTTCTTATATCTGTGTCCATAAGGTATCTGAAACTTACTACATGACACTTGTCAGAACATAGTGTGGAGTTGCTAGCTGTGACCCTTCACTCCGTTCCTCACGGAGTTTTGAACTCTAAGTAGAATACCAGACGTGGTTAAGTTTTGATCTGGATCGTTTCCTATGAGTGGGACAACTGTTCCTTCCTTGCTGTTTTTCATGAACATAACTGCTGTCCTGTTCTGTTCTTCTAGAAACACTCTGAGGCACTGCCCTACCATTGCAATTACATTTCAGACCTAACTGCCATTGATACTGGAGAGCTAAAGCTGTGACAGTTGTTTTATGTCTAGAATGACTCTTCCGTAGTGTGTGAAGGCTGCTCAGAGAGATGGTTCTGGTTTGGCATTTGTCCCTGTCCTGGGGTGCTGCAGAGAGAGAGCTGGTGGCTGTGGAGCAATGCAGAGGAAGTGGGCATGGAATGACGTGGGCATAGAAAACTACAGTGAGTCTGAGCATAGTGGAAAAGATATTGTAAATGTACCACTGCAAGACAGGTAAGGGATCCCATGTGGACAATCCAGCGTCAGTCCATAAATGTGAGGGCCTTTCAGTCTGCACTTGTGTTGAACTTGCTCAGTTTTTTCAATATGTCTTCTGGATGAGTAAATAATCATTTCAGGATTCTTTTTAAACATTTTATTTATTTATTTACAGAACATAAAAATACACAACTGAATAGGCAGCCAGGTTGAAATAGACTCATCACTTCAAATTACTATTTGGTAGCAACTGTTTGTTTTCTTTGGGCATTGGTTTCAGTGCGTCTGCATTCCTTCTGGAAAAGCAAATACTCTGTTTGGTTTATGTGGGTCAGTTCTAGAGTAGCTGCTTAAAATCCCGTGTACTGAATGCTGTTATCTTTTCTCTTGGGTAGATCAGGAAAACAGTTGAAGCAGGCAGTGATGGCTGCTGGGCTTTCATTTCTTTGTGACTGGTAAATGAAACACATGCAGCCTCACCAAACTACATGACTAATGACAACCTCCAGTGGCTCCTGCAATCAAAGATTAATTTGCTTTATCAAGTTTAAAGAATAGTAGGCGATAAATCATGTCAAAAAGAAATAATCAGTGGCAGGCTGATGTTCTTTTGCACAGTAGAGGACAGGTGCAATAGAGGATTCATCTGCCATAGAGCGTTAATTTTGTTCTCACACTGTTCTGTTAATCTTAATTTTTATTTAGTTTATCTTCAGGTCAGACAGATTGCAACCAACTAATATTTTGGTCCAAAATGCATACTACTGATATTTTGCTCTAAAATTAAATACTTGTTTAGAGTCTTTCACTTGGCGTCAAAATATTTTTGACCCAATTCCTTTAATAATTCGTAGATATATTTTTTGACGTCTTTTTACTCTGTTGCTGGCACGCAGATTAATATGGACAGGAACAAAAACATGCTGTACTTATCTACAGCATGCATATAGTTATAATAATATTCACAGTCATAATAATATTCTGTTCCTCCTCGTTGATTTCTGTCCAGCTAGATCTCGTCCCTTACTCTGTCTGTGGGAGAAACATAACCTTAGTCCTAAACACTACTGTTGTTTTGTGCCTTTTGACCTCTTAAGTGGAAAACTAATTATACTAGCAGTTAAGGTCTGACCAGCACGGGGCCTGAAGCCACTTACTTTTACCAATGTAAGTAGCACAGCATACAGAGTGACCATCGTGTTGCAGGGTGGTGTTCTTAGCGGTTCTCACTTACTAAAGTGATTCAGAGACAGCAGATTTATCACATTTGGACTTAGTGGATATAATCATTCCAATGAAACCTGTAAAGAAAAAAAAATATAAAAAGAATTGTCACCATTCAATGTGAAAGGCTATCTATAGTATGCTATTACAGTGTTACATTACATAGTGTGACACTGACTGTGACCTGCACTTGGTGAGGATTTGTGTTGTACAGAAAGCAGGGGTTTCAACTGCTTATTTTGTGTAGAAAATACAAATACCATCTCCTGAGCTACCACTCTGTCTACACAGTTGGCTGTTGACCATTGTCAGCATATATTTTAAGTTGATCCATCATTCAGTCGCACATTTGGCAACGATATTTTTTCCTGTGATTAGAGGAACTGTATTAATGGAGTAATGCACAGGAACGATGCAATGTCTTTATAATAATGTGAGCCCTCTAGTGGCATTTTCTGTGATCTGAGTTTAGATAGCTAATTGTGTACAAGAGCATACAACAGTATATGTGTTTGGATAGGAAATCTAACGAGAACAGACTTACATTCCTGTGAAACCGAGGTTAAGGAAAAACCTGCTAACCTAAGGACTGGCTTCTGTTGCAGCTCTCGGGATAATTGATGTTTTCTCACT
The DNA here is from genome assembly GCA_013399175.1 of Odontophorus gujanensis. Lineage (NCBI taxonomy): Eukaryota > Metazoa > Chordata > Aves > Galliformes > Odontophoridae > Odontophorus > Odontophorus gujanensis. Next base: position 84,437 of record VXAB01008666.1, on the reverse strand, counting down.
GAATGCTTTTGTAATGGAGTTGTATTTTGCAAGGGGAAGAACTGCAGAAGTTCTGATTGGGTGGTTAGGTCTTGCATTTACAGTAAAGGGGCTTACTAGGACCTGTCTATCCCAGTTCAGTCAGTTAGATTAAAAGATGAAACACTTGCAATGCAGATATTAAAGGTTGCATTGCAAAAAGAGTAAAACGTCAACTTTTTGAGGGGTGGAAGAATTTGCTCAATGCCTGAACTTAACAAAAGTAGATTTTCAGTAAGCCATTAACAGTTTAACATGGCTTTTGGGTGTGCATGGACTAAAGGCATTACTGTTAAGTATGGCTTATTAGAGTGTCAGAATTAACTACCTTCCTTCCTTCCCTTACCATGAACGTGTATGCTGTTATTCTATAAAGACTAAATAGTATGGGGGAAAGTACTGTGATGGGCTGCGTGTGATGTATTAATAGTCGTGACTTTCACCATGCTCCTGGAAGGTTTGTGTTTGCAGCCTGGCATTCACACAGGCAACAGCTGTAATGGGCATCTCCTTAGGTCCTGCTGCTGGAGGAATGGCATCAGGGTGCATGTGGGGTCCTGGAAGTGCAGCTGTATGAATGCTGAATAACTGAGCTCCTTCTCATTTTATTTCATTTTGTTCCTACTAACGCTGGTTTCTGCAGTGATGCAGCTTGAAACTGCTTCAGTGCCTTTGTGCCATTCTGGTACTGCTGAGAATACAGGTTAATCCTCTAGCAACATTTTGCTTCTTGTGAATGTACAATTACAAGTGTGGGCGAAGGCAAGAAGTTTACTTATTTATACCTTCAGTTACTAAAATAAACAAATCCATTTCTGGGGAGCTAAGCACCAGCCCCAGCCCTGGGTATGTCCTGCCAGTGCTGAGCAGAGGAGAAGCATTGCCCTCAACCTGCTGGCTACTCTCAGCCTGCTGCAGCCTGCTTTGTCTTTTTGCCATGAGGGCACGCTGCTGACTCCTGTATGCTGTGGTTCATTTAAAAGCATTTGGATGCTAAAGTAAGAAATGTCTGTAAAACCATCTTCAATTCTGTTGTGATGCTGGTGGGAAGGAGAAGAATGTACTTAGGGATGTTTCTTAAAAAACACAGTCCTCTCTTAGCTGAAATCACTCGTGTAATTAACACATCATCATCAATAACTGAATGGAGTAGGGCATGATACTGCCATTTGTTTCCACAGCTTTATGTTCCATAACTTATCTTTTCGTAGTGGGCTTTAAGTGCATAGCAAACAAGGCAAATAGTTCTCTGTCTTCTGCCATTTTCCATTCTTCTGAAGCACGGAGAGAAAAAACAGCATTTCAGTTACCCGTTCCACATAGGTTTTGTCTGTATCTTCTTTGTTGGAGCAGTCAGTAGTTGGCATCAATTTGGATCAAAATGCTGCTTTAGGAAGGCCATGAGGAAGGTTCCATATTATTTCTCCAGAGCATTCTCACTACTGACGAGTTGTTTCTTGAGGCATGTAGCTCTATTGAGAAAGAAGTCTTATGGGAGCAAAGTTTTATTTCTGAAGCAGGATTTTTATATCAATTTAAGTATTAAATGATTTGTATAGATGTCATATACACAATAAAGCAGCTTATCGCTGGATATATAGAAACATATATAGTTAATTTTAAACCAAATGTCATTTTAGATTTGGTAAGGATATGCGTGGGAGATGATAATTGAGCTAGCATTAACACAACAGACAATCTTTGGATGGGCTCTTAACAGCTCAGTTACGTTTGAGTTTTTCTCTAATTTTTGCATTTTCTCTAATAACCGATTCCATTCTAATTTGCTGCTTTTACATAGTCATCTAAATGTATGTGCTTTTAGAGCTAAAAAAGAATAGTAATAATTTTGCAATATCCTTTCTAAAGCTAAACATGAGTCAGCGCCTCGAAGTGCACCCTCCCCCAGCCTGCTTTGCTTCTGAAGTGATGGAGATTCTTTTACTGTAAAACCTAGTGTTCTGCTATCTGTCATGTTTGCACAGATTTGATTATCTCGTTTGCTTAAGAGGTCAGCAAAACATACCCAACTATTGCTCTTTATGTTATTGAAGACCATTACTGTCCGTCACACTGTAACATGATGGCACTGCGTGAAGAACTGCATGCAGAATGGAGATGGTGAGGTCATGCTTCCGAGTTGTTCAAGACACAGAGGTGTATGTGGATGGAATTGGGCTGCTGTAGGTGTTGCTTCTTAGGTTATCTGGTGCTGCTTCTTCACTCTGTAACTTGGACAGCGGTGTTCTTTGCTGAATTCATCCTAGTGTGGCTGATTCAAATGATGGATGTGATGGCCTTTTGGCCTGGATGATGGTCGTTGTTTATGCAGCCAGAGCCAAGGCACTTGAAGCTGTGTGTTTTTCTGTGTACAATTTCAATGTCACACTCTTGATTTATTTTTCCCCTTGAAGAGTTTAGCATCAGAGGATGAAGTCTGGAACTACCTTTGTGACTGAGAATAATTACTGATCGAGATTCTTCACCAATCTAAACTGATCACTTTCACTAGATTTGGTTAGTTCTGTGAGTTATTCAGTTAATGTCTAATTCCATTTCCTGCTGATAATCCAGAGTAAGGTCTATTTCTACACTGATCAATACAGTATAGTCAAGTTTGGGAGTTCTTACCTTATAGGATACTCTGTTGATTTGTGGCTATTTTTATAATAAGAAATTTAGCAGAGCTTGATAATGATAACTTTTCTTTCCAAAATACAGTTCTGAAATGCTTTATGTTCTCATAGATGAGATTGTGCCGCTCCTTTCTGTTGTGCTCTTGCTTCATTTCAGTGTTCCACTTTTCAACTTATGTTTGCCAATGTTGAGTTTTCAGAGTTGTGTTTATACATATCTTGAACCAAGCTTCTGTTTTAAGTCCGATTAAATTCCTTCTCCACTCCTTGCAGCGTTTTCTAGGCATCCAGTTCTGCACAGGACACCTTCCTGGTACAGCTATATGAGGTACTATTCACTCTTTATTCTGTACCATATTCAAGTTGCACCTATTTTTCATCCTCAGAAGTAGCTAGAATGATCTGAATTAGGCAACCATGGGCTTTGCTCATTCTCCTTGTTTCTTTGTTGGTTAAAGTTCTTTTTTGACTGCTTTAGTTAACAATTGTCATCGTCTTGAAGTGAAGTTGTGATTACCTGTATAAAATACAAGAAAATACATATTACCAAAGTAGACCTTTGGTTACCATAGGGAAAAGTGGCCTGAGGATTAAGGGAGTCGAAAAGTGTCTGAAAACTATTTCCCATCTCATTTTGCATCAAGCAGTGCTCAGTCAGACTGAAAGATCTGCCCCACAGCATCTCCATTCAAAGTGATTGATGGTGGTGGTGGTGGTGCGCCTGGTGAGGAATTCAGAATCGTGCAGCATCTTTACTAACGTGTTGTGGGCTGTTTCCTTCCAATTGAAGGGCTGTAATTTAAGTGTTTGTAATTATTAGCAGGTAGTTAAAGTTTGTTTTCATGCTCAGTAGAAGAAAGAACTGCCATTTTGGGACTACAGCAGTGAGGAAAAAGTTGTGAGCAAAGCTATAGCAAAGCCACAGATATGATGAGAATAACAGCGCGTGGGGGAAATTGATTGCTAGAAGCACATGTTTTAAATGCACCTGCATGCAAGGAGATGGGGAAAGAAAAGATGTGGTGCTTGTTTCACTGATTTGTGAGATGGTCAAATTGTAAGGAACAAACGTATGAAAATAATGGGCACATCAGCCTGAAAATAATGCACTGCAAAAGGAAAAGACCGCGTGCCTCAGCGTTCTGTGCAGATTCACTGTTATTAGTAGGCAAGTTGCAAAAAAAAAAACAAAAAACAGTTTACGAGATACAGAGAGATTTAAAGCATCTTCTGGAGAAATAAGTCTGCGGGGCTTTTTTGATCTAAAAAAAACACCTTCCCAGGGCTCTGATGCTTACTCAAATTAAAAGAACAAATCTTGATTCTGATGGTATGTGATGGCAAAGCATTGTTTGATATCACAGTGATATGTCGCTACTATTATTGAAAACTTTGTTATTTTTACATTTGGAAGTCTGTGTTTCTTACCACGCAGTAATTGGCGGAATCGGTGATGGTGTTTTTCCTGAAGGGGTTTGAAGGTCATCCTTAAAAACGCGCCTCGTTTCTAAAATTGTTGGCACTTGAACTGTTTATGCCAATTTTCAGTTACATTTTAAGTGTGGCTCTGTCAACCTGTGGGGGAGCTTTATAAAGTTACCGTGATTGAATCTCCCGTGCAGCCCCTGCTTTGGACTCAGCTGTTTAATAACGGGTCAGATTTTACTTATGTGGATAAATAGAACATAAATGCCGACATTTCACACGATGTACCATGTAAATGTAAGCCTTTGTAGTTACAAGTTTTTGTAGCTGGAGAATTGTTTTAAAAGGCATGTAATTTATTAGCTATCAGTAGCTGCTTTATTGCCTTGCCACGCTGCAGTAATAAATAAAAGAAAGTGAGCTGATTTTACAAATGGCACACAAGGTGCACATTTTGTGAAAAAAAAGTCTTTTTTTAAAGAATTGGCATTAAATCCTTTTTTTGTGATGACAAAGAGGCTAAGAGTGCAAACTGTATTTTCTGTTTATCGAAAACAGAGTCTCTTTTTCTCGAGGGCATTTTTTCCTATGATCATCAAGGGATTTCAAAAGCAATAAAGTGTGGAATCATTGTTCGACTTGAACAGTATTAAAACTTAGGTTTTAATTTCAGTGAAGTAATAAGATTTGAACCTGTCTCACATTACAGCACTGTAAGGCATTTAGCAATTGTATTTTAAAGGAGGTTTTTAAAATGCAGCTCACTTGTAAGCTAACTGTCTGTCTAATAATTAATAGTTTCTCTTCAGCAAAGGCTGTTGTGAATCATACTAAGAAATCTCGGTTTTGTTAATAACAAATTATGATAATTGTAAGGATGTTAATTCCTAATTAGTTTAAACCTACAATCTTTTTTGCCCCTTTCTGAGATTGATTTTCAAATGAAGACAAAAGGAAGGAGATTGATAGTTTCAGCGTGATTTTTACCTTAAAACTAAAAGGGAATTATCCACGTTGATCTGCAAATTTCAGGAGGGGTTATTCCTCAGCTGGGAGTACAGTTCAGCCTCCCACTAACAATTGGTGAAGTACCTAATCCATAAACACACTTTGCACGATTCCTGCTCATTCCTTTCTCAGAATTGGGCATTGACAGTAATTGTGCAGAGCCCCAACCGCTGTCTGTGCTGACCCGGTGAGCTCCAGGACGCAGGAATTCGGCAGCGTGGCCGCAGGAGGATGCTGGGCACGTTTTTTGCACAGATATTTCTAGATGGCCCGAGTGTAAATATTTCTCCACGTCGTGTGTTGAAGTCTTGGCTGATGAGGGAATAGCAGTCATCGTGAATTGTAGTCGGAAATGGTCGTGTATGATTTTGCAGGAGGGAGGGGGAAAGTTTATGCACAGGTGCATGTTCAAAGCAGCCATCAGTGTTTAACATTTGAGTGGTGAGCTATGACCTTTCATGATGATTTTGAACGGTAACTGCCTCCATTAGCCATAAGGTTTGTTTCTTTATTTTAGTAGATGGCCTAGACTGTAAATATTAGAGCATCTAAAATAAATCAACATATTATCCTAAGGATACAAAACGTAAGAGCTATTTGTGGTTAGGAACCTTTGACAGATAGTTTGGATGAGGCAGATGATTGCCCGCCTCTCGTATCTGGCTTCCATTGCTATGCCTGCAGGCAGTTTAGTGTTATAGTTGTATATTGATGTCAGGGTTACTACTGAGTGGCTAGCAATGACAGATGTCTATAATTACAGGCAATGCTTCCAGTATTTCAGAAGAGCCAGCCTATGTTGAACAATTATCTTATTTCTGGCTTGCCAAAGAGGGTTGTTCAAATTGCTAGTATTAGCTGTGGTGGCTGTAACACCTCTCCTTATGCCGTGGGATAGATGTGCAAAAAGCACTCTGATGTACAGCTCCGGTGCAAAACCTTTCTAAAATACAGGAGATCACTACATTTCGTATGCTTAGGACTTGATCCTGAGATGCAGAACACCTGCAGCTGTGTTGAAGTCGGAGCAGTGAGATACTTTTAGAAATTTTAGAAATGCAATAAATAGCCATGGTTCTTATTACTTGTCTTTAAGTGCCAAACTAGCGTGGATGTTGGAGGATGTTAAATGCTAAAGTTTATTGCAGGTAAGCCACTCATTCAGGTACAATTAAGCAGCTAAATAAAATGAAGCTGGAAAATGTCAGTAGTAACAGTAACAAGTAAGATCGTGGATAGCTGCTGCTTTCCCTTTTGGAGGTTTCTGACTCCAGTACAAGAAGAAATGCGTTGCGGTGTTGTAATCTGTACAGTATTGGTTCATTTCAATCATTGGAGGATTTTAAAGCAGCAGTTTGCTTTCTTGTTCAAACAAATGCATGATTGCATAGATAGCTTGAACCCCTGCAGTGCAGTGTATGGCTCTGATGGAGAATGCAGAGCAGAACTGAGCCTTAAAAACGGAAGATCTTGGGGATGTTGTTCAAAAGTAATAGCTACTAATGCTGTTTATCAGTTTTCAGAATAATGTTTGTACTTTAACCCCCGGGGGGTAAAAAAAAAATAGACAGCGGAATTACAAATCTGTAGCAATCCTTTACAAGAATGGTAGTCTAGAGACTTTTAAAGCTAAACAGCTGTTTAACAATTGGCTAACTAAGACCTAGCAGATAAACTAATGCCTCTTTTCTCCACAGAATGCTTCTCGTGCTGCGTTAGCAGTGACAGCAGGCAGTCAGTGGTACATCTCCCATAGCAAGTTCACTAGAACTGCACATTTCTGTCAACGTTTTCAGAAAACAGAGGCATCAGGAAAGGAGAACATCGATTAATTAATTAATAAGAAGAAACTGAGGGAAAATAATTGAAATTATAGGAAAATGGAAAGCTAGCATAGCTTGGGCATTTCATGCAGCAAGAGGTGAGGAGAGAATCACACCCACACCAGGCTGCTGGGAATCCTCTGCCCCACAGTGCTCAGGGAGCTGGGACGCTGCGTTAGTCCCTCCTGCTATCCACACTGTGGGACAGATATTTGAGCAGTAACCGCGACTCCGAGCCACGCTGAGGATTTCCCTTCTCTGCTTCAGCCTTCCACTTGGTCGCGATAGCAGTGCCCTGGTTTCTAAATACGGTTTTACTGTAGGAGTCTTTCAACTGAGGAATAACTGTCTGCAGTATTTTGGTTAAGGCAGGGTTTCGGGCAAGGCAGGAGGTGGCATGTCGTTTGTATCAGTGGTGCATAGGAACACATGCAGTAATGATGGGGACAGCTGCCTACTTGTTTTTTTTTATGTAGTGCAGTGCCCATATTAAACTCGTCAAAGGTCCATCTGAAATTATTCGGGGCAATTTCTTATGGTTTTTTTTTTTTTTTTTTTTTTTTTGTTTGTTGGTTTGTGTATTTTGTTGCTTTNAGGGCCATTTGAAATTATTCGGGGGAATTTCTTTTGGTTTTTTTTTTTTTTTTTTTTTTTTCGGTTGGTTGTGTGTGTGTGTTGTTGCTTTTGTTAAGGGAGCTAATTATGTACCAACAGCTCAGCTTGGGTGCTGAGTTACAAGTGCTTTGAGGTCTTAGCTTTTCAAGACAGCTGGTCAGGAATGTGTGTTTTAGGGGTGACCAGGGTTTCCTCTATTTCCTCCCTAGCAGAAAGCTGAGGCTTTTTGAGCCCTAAGTTTGGCTGGGAGGTGTAAGTGATTGAGCTGAGTTCTGTGAATCTGGGAAATGGGTTCTGGTTTTTGTAAATCGTCCGTGGGATTTGGAAGCTAGATCCTTGCTTCATGTAGCGGAACTGCTGAGTGTTAAAACTCCTGATATTAATTTATTAATCAGTGAAAACTCCGCCTGGGAAGCAGACATTGATTCATGTGGAGTTGAGGGTTGTTTCTGGACAGAGGTGCTGGGCAGGGAGGTGGGCCTGCAGCCCAAACACGGGGTGAGCTGAAGGCAGGGGAAGGCTGGGGTGCAGGGGGACTGCAGCACAGCTCCTCGGGGCACGTGGGCAGCACGGCTTCTGTCAGTTTGGAGTAAATACGGTGAAGATCTGCTTCCCCCAGTATACATGACAAAATACTTTAATGTTGCAGTGATAGTTCTCTGCAGCAAGGCCTGCAGAGCTTCAAGGAAGTTATAATATCTTAAGCATTTATGTTCTGCCTACGGGTAATAACTTTCCTGTAATTTTCTGAAGATTCATTATCCAAAATCTTAATTCATTATAATAGCCCTTATGAAATGTATAGAAACCAACATTTTCTTGTGTTTTCTTATTTGCACAGTATGAGAGATTCATTGCTCTGTTTTAATTTGTTTCATGGGGTGTGTTTGAGTACATTCCATACAGTGCTGTTATTGAATTTCTGTGACTGTCATTATATAGCCATACAACCTTTAGGAACTCATATTCTGAGCTTCCCAGTTCTGTAATCTGCTTCACATTTAAGAATTGACATAATTAGCTTCTTCAGAGTTATAATGATAGCACCAAAAAAGAGAAGACCTCAGAAGACAAAGCGAAGTTAAACTTATCCAGGGCCAGAGAGCAGAGGAGTCAGGGAAATAAAGCTTTAGCATAATTACCACATCTTTTTTTCTGTTTTTCTTTAAGTTGCATTTACATTCAGGTGCTTTGCTTTATAAAACATGGCTTCCACAATTGAATTTCCTCCCTCTTTTTGAAATGGAGCAACTAGAGTTCGAGTAGTTCGAAAGTGCAAGGTTTTGTAATTTGAATAATCTGTAAGGCTGCTGAGTGGTAAAAGATGGAGAGGCACCAGAGCTGGCCAACATGCTGCCTTCTTTAACATCCATATTCCACTGAGGTGGCTTTAACTGTACAAATGGGGCAAAAAAGAAAGATCCCTGGATCTCTTGTCTTAACACTTGATTTGTATTGCCTGGACCAGGGAAGTTACCTTCGTAGAAAGAGTCATAGAATGGCTGGAGTTGGAAGGGGCCATAAAGCTCACGTGCTTCTGATCCCCTGACATGGGCTGGGTGCCACCTGCCAAGTGAGGCTGCATGGTGGCTGCATGGCAGCACCTCCAGGGATGGCAAACCCCCAGCTTCTCTGGACACCCTGTGCCAGTCCCCGTCTGTGGTCCTTCACAGCAGGAGAGCTGTTGGAGTTGCTGGAGCGCATGCTGCGAAGAACAGCAAAGCTATGAAGGGGCTAGAAAGCAAGAATTAACAGGAGCAGCTCAGGGAACTGGAGCTGTTCAATCTGCAGAAGTGGAATCTGAGGGCAGAACTTGATCCCTCTCTCCACAGCTACCTGCCAGGATGAGTTTGTTTCTTTAGCCAGATGTTGAGTGATAGGACATGAGGAAGCAGCCTCAAGGTGCACCAGGCGAGGTGCAGGTTGGGCATGGGGAAGAATTTGTCGCAGAAAGGGAGGTCAAGCATTGAAACAGCTCCACAGGGAGGTGACGGAGTCCCCATCCCAGGTACTGCAGACATGTGAGCAGGGTGCTGGGAGACATGGTGGAGTGATGGGACTTGATAGGCCTGGCTGATGGTTGGACTTGTTGACCCTAAAGGTCTTTTCCAACCTTGATGAGTCTGTGATTCTTTGATATAATATGTTTGAAATTATTATTATTATTGATGGTATTTGACTGATTTCTTCTTTTTTGGACCGTAATGACTACTGCTATCACCTGTGAGTATTATAATCAGTATTGTTTTTTGGTTGAAGTGGTGGTATGAACCTGACCTTGCTTTAAGGACCTTGGTTGTGAACTGGTACCTGTGAAATTCATCTAACACTGTAGCCTGATGTTACCACTCCTGTGGATTTTTCATATTCATCCACAATTGAAGTAAAAATTAGATGATAATAGTGATCCGATTTTTTATTATGATGAGGCTTACATTATGTGGCAGCGTCACAGTGTGAGTGCATAATGTTGGAAGTCAGAAATCCCACGGCTGGAAGAATTGTGTAAAGGCTTTACCTGTCTATTTCCTATGGGAAGTGAATTATCCTGCACCTTGCTCAAAGTCTCCGCGGGGACCTACGGCCATGAGCCGTGGCTCTCCTTGCTGCATGGGGGGTGGCCGGGCAGCCCCTGCCCTGCTCTACTGCGGCGTTCTCATGCTGTGATGCAGACAAGCTTGAGATGAGATCACTTCCACATGCAATTCCACATCGTTTTATGACCCCCCTTTCAACAGTATTTTTCTCCTTTTGAATATGTAGCCCAGTCTTTGTTGCTGAAGTGTGTTTTATTATTATATGTCCAAAATGCTTTATCATTAATTTTTTATAGCGCTTAAAAGTCTGAGGGCGTTTCATTGTTGTGGCTGAGGGTTGTTTGCTCTTCTATTTTTACATCCTGAGAGTGTGTTTTGGTTTGAAAATGATCTTGAAGAATGTGTTTAAAATATCACATTTATTTTAGCTTACGATTTGTCACATTACCGAGCGAGAAGTAGTTTTTATTACAAGCAGTGTATTCATGCTGACTTGAAATGACCCTGTCACATGTGAAAACAAATCAGATTGTTGCTGTTAATGAGCTTTTCAATTTACTATTCAGTGGATCAGATAAGTGGATTTAAGAGGTAATGATCCTGCTTAGCACTCAGGCTTGGCTGTCAGATCCTAGCGGTGGTGGGAAATCCCCAGGGACAAAAGCGTTGACACACTTCTTGATGGGATAATGGGAATCAAAGCTAATGGATGATAAAAGGAGTAGTAAGAGTTACAAGGATAATTGTGGATTAAAGCACTACTCTTTGTCAGCACAGACTGCTGGTTTACTATTTATGTGTTAAACTCATTTTTAGGTTTTGCTGAAATGGAGAGTGCTGGAGCATTTCAGCAGCGTGCTATTTTGAGAGCTGCGGTTTTTAAAATCAGAATATAGGATTTCTGCAATTGAATATAGTATTATTGTAGCTATGTTTTGGTGTATATTGCAGCTTCACATTGAATATCGTGTGAATATCGTACTTTGTGAAGTTTGAAAGGCAGTATATTCCTTGTTTTTTTATATTCCATGTTTTCTTTCTTATTTCAATTGTCCTTTCACTGATATTTGACTGCTGATATTTGTCACAATAAATTAAATTCATACAATTGTAAAGGGTGATATTTTAACTTACAAGGTAATTAAATTATCCTTGATCTTGCTCCAGTTTCTGGTTACAGCAGCTAATTTATTTGCTCACGCTTTTATTATGCTCTGATTTAAGCTGAATTTTTTGGTACACAAATATTTTATTAACTTTGCTAGCGGTACAGTACTGCTACTTTGTTTTTTAATAAAAGCCGTGGGATTGCTTCACTAGCAGAAAGGAACATGGTACAAGGATATTGAAATACGGTGACAGGAGTGGCCTGAGTTAGCGTGGAATATGTAATGTCAGCAGACAAAATTGACAGCTAGATGGCACCAGGCTTTCACTGCTGGGTAACCTGTCACTGCCTCTGCTGGGTTGGTGCTCGCATTTCAGACCTTGGTGATCCTGGGCTTGGTCACGTAATACAGAGGAATTACATGTAACCAGTCGTGCTTGGTTTAGTTTCACTAAAGATTAAAATGCCTGAAATGAAATGTTCTGAGCGCTGATTAGTCTAGTCCTAAGCACATAGCAGGGCTACTTGTGCTCGGGAAGAAGTGAGTTACCAGACACTGTGAAGAAGTTATGCAGCACCTCTCCCTTCTATTTCTCAAGTTGATCCAAATAAATGCTTTTACCGAAACCAGATTTTTGGCTACTGAAACTGCTAGAAATTTTTATGAAGATTACAAAGTAAATAAAAAATACAGCTGTTGTGTCTTTTGTTACTGCATCATAACAGCAGTAAGACAACTTGATCTGGTAGATGAGGTGCTAGAAAAGCTTGTCTGGTAACGTGACTTGGATCTGATGGAAAAGGAAAAAATTACACAACTAAAGTTATTTGACTGCCAAAGGGAGAGAGCTCAAAAGCTGGATGCCCAGACAGTACCTGATTTCCCAGGTTTTGTGTCTGACAGTGCAGTAGTGTACAAATGGAAGAGAAAGGCCAGTGCAGAACTGCATCCCACTGACCAGCAAGAGAATGTTTCTCCATCTCTTTGCAGCTCTTACACTGAAACCCTCTTTTGAAAGAGACAGATTTGTTCCGTGAACCATAAATGAGTTTAATTTGGAAAATTTACATCTCCTTTGTGGGAAGAGATGAATACAAGGGCAACTAAAAGCCTATCAGCTCCAAATTCAGAAAACATCATCACAGAATGTGCATTTCGTCTAATAGAAGTGGATCAGTTAGGTTGGACTGGCAGACATTTGTGCCTGTACTCTCCTGAAAAGTCAAAATCGGGAAAGATTGTACAATAAATGTCTACCAGCAAACATTTATAACATGTTTCTGTTTAAATGTTTATTTCCAGGTGTATGCCCGCATGTCAGAAGTCTTAGGAATAACAGATGACAGCCGTGTTCTGGAAACATTTATGACAAAAATGTGAGTTCATACTGGGGTTCTGTTCTGTATGTATTTTGTTTTGCCTTTAATGATTACAGAGAATCCATGTTTTATTTTACTTCCTTAAGTCTGCCCTTTGCTAGAAAAATGTCTTCTGTAAATTGTAATTATTTAAGGGATAACAATTTTAAAAGCACCTGTAACTTACTGTCTGAAAGTCCTTCAAGCCTCTAAACAAACACTTTCAGATAGATATGCCTTCGTGAGTGCCTGTGCCACTTCTAGAAATGGCTTAACATGAGAAAGCTGAGATTTCATAGACCCTTACTCAGTGACAGTCCTAGCATAAGCAGATCCCACCCTTCTCCAATTCTGTTCTTGCATCCTCAAATGCTGATGGAATTACGTGTAAAGCTTCGCAGTAACTGAGCGTGGAGAGCTGACCAAGTTAAACAAATCTTTCCTAGTGCTGGGGAGACTCCTATCATTTGCTTTTTGTTAATATCTGGCAAAATTTACTCTAAAAGTATGGATCCCCACAGAACAATTTTAAGGACTCATACTGAAGGAAACCAGAGATATTATTGTCAGCCGTTTTCAGGCGTTTGGCAGATTATGATGGTGTGTTATTTGTGCTGACAAGTGTTGCAGTGCTTTTCGTAGGAATAATCCTGGAAAATACCCTCTGTCCCACGCATCTACTGCAGTCCACTTTCATGGGTCCTAGCAAAACCACCAGGATTTTTGTCTTTTATTTCTTAGGTCCTTAGTGAAATTCGATAGTTCCTCTTGAAAAAGAGTTTAATTGAATCATTTTTTCTCTAGAAACAAAACAAGCTGATCTCTCCAAACAATTACGAATATCCACTAAAAATCTGAGACTTTAGGACACAATGAGTTCTGTGTGTGCTTAGAGAAGTGGGGCAAGTACCTTAGCTCTGGAGAGGAAAACGTTGCATCCTGGTATTGACTTTGTGTTTTCTAAAGCTGGTCTGAACAGCTGTTATAAACTTTTGGTAGACTTAGATCTACTGGGGAAGCATCTCTGCTGCTGTTACCAGGTTTGCCATGACCTGCTTGGACAGTGTTGTCTTCTGCTACCATAACCATCAGCCTTGAGCAATAGTCACAGTTAGGGCAAGGTCACTTTCTAATGTGACCTAACTTTTCCACAGAACACAGAGCATAAATGTATTGCTTCCTCTAAACCAGAACCTGAGTTTTGCATCCTGCCTTCTGATAACAATAGTACCCATCAAACCTTGATATTTATCCAGTGATGAATGGAGAAATATTGATAGTTCCAGTGCACTTCCTGGCAGCAGTTCACGTCGAGGAATTAGACAGCTAGGCTTCATTTTGTTGTTTCAAAATGAAGTGAAAGTTAAACACATGAGGGAAAAGGGGGAAGAAGGACTCCCTGTGGAGATGAGATGCACTGATTTTCTTCTTTTGTTCTCCTTTCTGATACCATTACAAGGAAATCTATGTTACAGGTGCTAACTGAGGAAATAACAGAATATCATTTAACAAGTGTGATAAACACTACTACAGTTTGGATGTGGCTGCTTTTGTACAAGCATTGTAAATCCAGAAAATAAGGTAGCTAGGGTTTAAATGTTATGTGGAAGATTTTAAAAGATTTTAGAAGGCAAAAATCGGTGCTGTGTATAGATTACACATTCAGTGTTTCTGTTTTCTCTTACTCTGTGGTTTGCTGTATTTTTTGCAAAGCATACAGTTTAGGAATTGTTCGCTGAATAGTGTGAAGATCATTTTTGTTTACAGAGTGGATGTTGCAGCTTGCATTGGATGGTTCAGTCAGTATCTTTAAGAGCTGGTTGTGAAACTGTTGTCCAAACAAACTCATGTATGTGCTAATTAAAATAAATTAGCTTCTCCCAGTGGTAGTATCAGTATGTTGATGGGAAAATCTGGGTGTGAAACCAGAACATACCACACATAACCCAACGGGCAGGATCTCATGGGGCAATCCAGGATGGCAGCATTTTAGGTGATCTGTTGACACTAAGTACATTCAAAGAGCATTGGGCAGGATACACAAATGTGAGAGCATGCACCTCTTTCTCTTAAAATATGCTCTTAATAAAACATTCTCATAATAACTCATCAAGTCAGTTCAGTCATTAACAGAAAGCAATTTGAGATACTGTTTCTTGTAGCAACTAGCACCTGTGGTAGCCACTGTTCAGTTTATGGTTTAAAGGTTGCATGTATTTTTCAAGGTTTAGGAATCTTTTGAGATTTATCAGCATAATAGCTGTCCTTTAGACCTTCTGACAATAGTTTAAAGTACTGCAGTCACAACAGACCCTAGGACTCTATATCACTTTACCACTGGAAGTTAATGAATGTACCTCTTATTGAGTTTCTCCAGAATGTTTCTGGAGAGGTGGAGTTTTACATAGGCAGAATGTTCCTTAATGGATCTATTTTCATCATATTCTTACCAGGAATTTCACAGAGTAGCCCTTTTAACGTTCAGTGCCTTTACTTGCTTTAACAATCATCTTAAAAGGTTGCATGTGACAGTGGAAAGCACAACTGGAAAAATACCTACCCTCAAAATATTTTTTGTATAATGTGCAGGGTGTATTAAGCCTTCTCAACCACAATCAGCAAAGCTGTTTTGTAGCAACAGTAGAGCGGTTCAAGGAGAGTTAAGCTGGGAGGAGTTGGGTGAAGGTGAAGATGGGTAAGGGGGAGCAGAGGGCTTTTGAAGGCACTAGTAGGGCTACACGGGGCAATAGGGTCTGGAGAATGCTATGACTTAAGGTCCCAATCTGTGTCCTGCTTAACCTGTTGCCTGGGGGTACTTGTTTTCACAGCCACAGGCTGTTCTTCATCTGTATTGATTTCTCTATCTTGCTACTCCCACTTCCTCCCGAAACAGGCATGTCATATCTTCTTCTGCCTCTTGGACTGCTGGGAAGTGGATCAAGACTGGCACTCTTGAGACAAGGAGTGACACGCTGTATACAGAAATGACAGTAGTCATTTCCTTCACTATTCATTGTGACATGCTTTTGAGCAGTAACTCTTTACCTGCCTTGATTCTTCCCTGTGTAGATAAGAGGAAAGGAAATACTTAGACTACAGTAGTTTTAGTTCCATCCTCTCCTTGAGGCTCTCCTGGGCACCTGGTACTAAGTGTCTTGGATTTCAGTGGCAAGTACCCTTCCTTTTCTTCATTAATTCTTTGTTAGACTCTTACGTCTCCTTTCGATTACATCAAATACATGTGGAAGTGATTTAAAATGAGATAGATTAACAGAATGTTCACACAGATGTTTAGTACTGCTGGTCATGATAAAATAACCAAAACCTGAATGTATTCAAAATGTACATCCCAACACTACAGTTGGATTGTATTGCTTTCTTTAATGTAATTGCTGTGGTGGATGCACATATACATGCATATAAATAGGTTTTTCCATGTCATGTTTAGTGTTTAAATACTAGTGAAGTATAAAAAATCTGAATCTCTAAATATTTTTCTGAGTGCTGCTGAGTGCTGCATCTCAGTACTGTTATTCACAACAGTGTGCATTTTTTTAATATTCACCTTTGTCCAGCTCTAATGAAAAGAATATATCCAATCACTGCCATTGAGCCACAGAGAGTATTTATTGTAAATGATTATAATCTACAAGAAATAATTAAAATATTGTTCAGAGCCTTCTTCCCAACAAATTGCTGTCTTTGTTATTTCTGAAACGTAATCATCACGTAAGGAAGAGATTTTCAGTCTTTAAAAAGGGGATTTGGATAACCGTTTTTTCTTACATTTTAATGGGAATTTGGTAGCTGACACTTCAAGCAGTTTTGAAAGTTTAGCTTCAAATGTATGATTCTTTTTATGACTTTTATAACAAGAGTATAACTGTGTTATCCTTGAGACAAAGACTACTCCTGAATGTGCGTGGTTCAGGCTTTCCAATTCATGCCATCTTTGCATAAGCTTGTGTTTTCACTCCCTCTGTTCTAATTGTTTTAAGAAATAAATAATCCCCAAACTTGCTGATTTACAGCTATGGTTATCTCATCTGTCTGGGTGGCAGTGTATCTTCTGCAGCTCAGTCAAATCTGCTGTGTGTGTGAGGTGTAGTGATCTATGCATGCGCAGTAGCTGCGGTGTTCCTGGCGTTCCTTAGATGTGTTGTGGTAACATGCCTGACCATTACATTGCAGTGAAGGGTTCAGGGCTTCCTGGAAAGAGGATGGTTGAATTTTCTGGGCACTTGCAAATGGTTTGAGCACCTCGGCATACAGTGATAAATGCAGAACCCACCGTCCATATGACCAACTGTATTTTCCTTCTTTGTACAGTATATAGTCACTCTTCAGTGCTTCCTTTTCTGTGCTGACTCCATGCTTTCCGACTTTCCATCCAGATCTTAAATTTTTAAATTACTTTGCGTATTTTTCAGTTCTTTTTTCTAAGCTGGACATTCCACTTCTATGATCCTACCAGTATAATTTCCAATCCACAGCTGACTTAGGAACTGCTACATCTTTTATGAAGGACTGTCCTTTGGTGTACAGCATACTTGCTTGTAGCATGAGTGTGATACAGACCATGTGTCCAAAGAGGTGTTTCTCCAAATCTCCAAATGCAACAATGGTTGGACAGGAAATGAACGGTTTTAAAATGAGCTGGGAAAAAAGGTCACAAACTGCACTTCAGGGGCCAGAAGTGGTTATGTTTGTCTTGTTACTTTCCCCAGTCATAATGACTGGGAAAATGCAAAGAATTTTGATTCTTCTGTGAACAGGTAACCCTTTTCCCAGAGCAGTCTAAATTAGAATATATTATCGTTATTCACTTTCCCTTTCTATATTGCAGGTAAAAAATATGAAGTCTCTTAAAATTATATTTTTAAGTCACGAGGGCAGAGGTTATTGGTGTGCTGATGAAGCAGCATTGGTATCCAGCTGTGGTGACAGGAGAAGTCTCAGAGCAAACTGTAGGGTTCTAAGGGGTGAAGGATGGGAGGCTTCACCTCCTTTGGTATGGTGTGTAGAAACCAGGCTGCTGTCCTTGTCCTCCTAGGAAGGGCAACCTAGAAGGAAGTAACTGAAAATCTGGCTTCCTAATGGTGTTACACTTCAAATATTTTAAATTCTCATAGCTTTATGGCTTGACTCACTGTCACTCTTTCATTTAATATTCTGCTATTTTTTTATTTCCAATTCTTGTAGTTGCCTTTAAGATGTGTTCAAGGCCCATGTCCACAGCCATTTTTGTGAATTTGGCATTGATGTAAGTTTGGCTGAAACTCTTGTTTTCTGAGACTCGTTTGAAATTTTACGATTGGTTGCTCTGACTCAGTTTTGTTTAGTTCACATTTTAATTTAATAAACCCTTTGAGAGGGAAAGAGGCGAGGACCCTGGCACTTGGCTTTAACTGCTGTCTCACTATCATTTCACTTTGAAGCTGGAAATGTTTCTCCTCCATCATTCCTTACATGATGGTATACAGCTTTTTGTTCTTAGAAATTCCTCTATGGATCCTTACAAGTTTTCTCAAATACTTACAGTGTTTCCTAGCTGTTTCTTAACTATTAAATTTTATGTGTTTGTCATATTGCCCAATATTGATATGGTAAGAACAGAAATGGGAAGTGCTAAGACTGTGATTAAATTTTTTCAGCTGCTGTTCACTCACAAGTGCTTCTTTAACTTTTTATATCATTACTCCATCCTTCAGCATCCAAGCGTAACCATGACTGTGCAACCATGAGAAGATTTTTTTTTTAAATAGTGCCCTGAAACATTGAAGAGATTTCTTTATGTAGTTTTAATTTTCTCTTCAAGCTGTCCCTACAACTTCTTGGTTTTCTTTAAATGTCTTGTTTGGCTACTGAAAGACAAAGATTTTGCTCTTGTGCAAAATAGCCTTTTTATTATTTTGGTATTGATGTCAAATCTGGATAGTCCAAATTCATTTTTATTGCATTGCATGGTATGTACTTGTTAAGGATTTAGTACAACTATAAACATCCCCAGAACTCTGTAGTAGGGATAAGCTGTGAATTATGAACTTGCTAGAATGGGCTCTTTCATCAAGGTAGCCTGAACCTTTGTAGCTCTTTGTAGAGATTTTATTAACTAAATCAATGTTTGTTTGTAAATATTAATTGAGGAATATTGCTTTGGTAATTGCATTGTTATTTCCCTTTTTCTGAGCAAATAACACTAAACAGATGTCTTAAACTGCCTTCTTGAGTTTATAACTCCCTGAAATAGAGATTTAGCCTGTAAATACGTCAAAGATGGCAAAAATCAATGCTGATTTTAAAGCACTTAACATCTCTTATTCAGGTTCTCCATTCCCACAATTTTACATCCGGCTGCTGCCTCACCACCTAAATGGTTGGTACTGATTATACCTCTTTCGTCATCAGCTTTCATCAATAGATCTTCTAGGTTCAAGTCACAGTCATAATGCATATTCTACAGAGAAGGAAACTGAGGGATACGAATGTGAGCTTACTTACCTTTTATCACCTAGCAGCTGAGATACGCCCTAGGAATTTGTTTCCTCTATCAGGAATAGGTGTGATTGCCTGTGAGCCAGGACGTGCTGTACTTCAGAAAGTACTTCAGAAAGAAGTACAGTATCAGGAAGATCATTGGCAGGGCCCACATGACGTTCCTATTAGTAACTAGCAGACACCGGGCTGCGACATCAGCAACTCTTCGCTTGCCGCACTAACCACTCCTCACGTAACAAAAAATGCCATTCCTTCACTTTGTGGGCCAATGTCTCCAAGGGATTCAATTAAGAGAAATGCAGCATCTGCTGTATATCTTGAGTGTTAGAAAAGGAAAACAGGGATTAGTACAAGAACCATAAGGCAGAGTTTCCCTGCAGTTGCGTGCATTGGTAGCTCAGTGCATCTGGCTCTCTAGATTTTTCCCATGCTCCATTTCTCATGTGCTGAAGGAAAATTAGTGCAGTTTGTTTTTATCTCATGGTGAATTAGGCAGAGGAATGCTGCAGAAGTCAAGTGTCTGCATTTTGTGTTGAAGAGTGAGGTAAATACAGGTAGGGGTAAGCCGCACTTAGGTTTTTTCATTGCAACACATGACAGAGGCATACTGATGGATTTATTTTTTAATAGGGATATTTTAAATATGGGTACTATAAAAATAGAATACCTTGTTCAGGAAAAAAAAAAAAAACACTTGGCATGCTTTTATAGCATTTTCTGCCTCGTAAATGGAAAATCATAAGACATATCACAGGAATATGTTCATAATATAGTGCTGTGCTGGTCTGAGCTTTTGCATGGCAATTCTCAGAAGGAGGAAATCATGTTATAAAATCACCTTTTTTTTTTTTTTTCTTTTCTGTTTGTTCTAGTGTTACGAATCTTAAATACCGGGGAAGATGTGAGCCTGTGATTTCAAGAACTCTTCAGTTTCTAAATGACCTTTCTGTTGGATATCCTTTTTATGGTATATGACATTATTTGCATATAATAAGGTAAAAATCAATTAGATTTCTTGTTGTTGTTTCATATTCCACATTTTAAAACAAACTACGATATTAATGTTTATTTGCTTTGGTTCATCTTTTCCTATACATAGTGTCTGTTTTTTGAAAGGCATGCTTATTTTTCACTTCTTATCAACAAGAGAGAAATACAACTGGTTGCTTATGGCCATCTATTCCATTCCTAATTGGGAAGTTAATACCATTGATGAGTGCAACTGTATTGAGAACAGGGTTGATTCTGTAAGCACTTGGGAACAGGACTGGTTCCAATTGAGGCTGTATAAACTAAGATAAGAAGCACAACACTCATATGTGCCTGATTCAGAGTTCCTCTCTGTGTCAGTGTCATTGTTTTACTGGAAAAATTGTAATGTTTTTTTTCTGGTCTGGGTTTTTGTGTGTTTGTGGAAGTTTTCCCCAAGTCATTACTGTTAACTATCTATTAGCTATTAGCTACAGTTAGCTAGCTATTGCAAATCTTTTCTGTCCTGTTTTAGTATTCACGTGTGAATCATAAGTTGGAGAAGAATTATTATTCTTTGAATTTTCAGTGAAGTGAGCAAGAAGATTAAAAACAAAAGATGATTATTTTTGCTGTGACAAAATATTTAAAGGTATACAGCAGGTAATAAATGATCAGAGCTCATAAAAACATTCCATTGGGAAATCTTTTCCTATTTTAAAATGAAAACAGCTTTTTGGTAATTTTCTAGGGGAGATTGGTAGACAAGCAAAAGGGAAGGCAAGTAGAATATGACGAACAAAATAATTTCATTTCTCTATAGAGCTGTAATCATATAAGAAGAATTTTAATATATTTCTGTCGGTAGAAAGATGACATTCCATAAGTTAATTTTGTTTAGTGAAAAATCATGCAATGTTTACTTTTCTGTGTCTCTTTGACATACCATTAAACAGCCAACTTAGGATTTTTTGGTATGCATGTGTTTATGTTCTCGTGGCATCACAGAATGAGAATTGGAAAGGACTTGAAAGCAAAACATTGCTAAAAAATGTCACAAAAACAGAAGAGGAGACATTTATTTAATTAATAAGATTTATGAATAGACTAATGAGCTCTTTCCTCTTGTATAGGATACGCTTATTGCTTCAGTGGGGTTCAAAACATAGAAGTAACCAAAGAATTTAACCTGATGCACCTAACTTACAGTGTCTGCTGATTTATTCTTGTATGTATACTTGCTGAAATAATCAGCCTCATATTTCTGTTAAAGCCAATAAACATTTAACGTATCACACTGGGTTATGGAGGTTTTGAGAGGCTTTTATTCACATGCTAACTCTCAGAAGTGAGGGGTCAGTACTGATGAAGATGGTACTTTTTCCAAGGCTGAAACGTTGGGATAGTTTTAGTTTTCAAATTACTCAAATTATATTTGCAGTAAATGAGTTTCTGCTCATGAAATAGACATAATAATGTCAGGACCTGGAAAGGATGAAAAAGTAGATATTTAATAACCCGAGCTCTCCTGCAGAATAAAATTGTGATGAAATTGTATTTTTCTTGGCAGAAACTTCCTAACTGTTGCAAGACCATTTTCAGATACATAGTCCCCCATGCACAGTCAAGACATAAAGCAGCACTGCCTCCATAAGTATGCATCTTAAACCTCATTGGAAATGTTTAAAGACAAGGAAAACAGAAATTAACCAGAAATGTAAATACCAAAAGATACAATTATTTTTCAGTGGAAAAGAATTCCAAGAACAGTAGCTGTTCTGCTTAGCTGGGTGGGGTTGTACAAAGAAGCTTTAATGCCGGTTCCCTTCACCGTGATGTTGTATTAGTTAAGTTTAAAATTGTGTTCCCTGGCAAACCATAAAAGATTTCGAAAGTATTAGACACCCACTTTTGTGCTGGAATTTAATATGCAACTTTTTATTGGAAAATAATCGTCCTTGTCTGGCAAAATCCACCATGCAATATTTCTGTTAGTAGGCATAATGCAATAAAGACAGGGAGGGCTATTTATCACTACAAATTTTGAGGATTTCAGGATTCTTTTTATTATTTTAATATATTTCTTTGGTATTAAATCAGAAAAATGATAAATTACACCTGTCGACGCTGTTTTTCTTTTTTCCCAGAAAATGATGTACAACCCAATTTCACTGGTCATTTCGGCTTTTAAAGATATGTATTTTTTTCCTATAAAAAACTCTACCAATAGTTTTTTTTTTAATAATAATACTGAAGTACTTTTTATTTCAAACATATGAAGTAGTTTATAACTACTTCCTGGCATTGCAAACTTTGGCCTTTTCACGTTATATTAGTTTTTTTAAGCTGTGTTAGGTATCTATTGCTGTGAAAGAAGCAGTATATTGTTAAGATGCTGGATCCAGTGGATCAATTTTCTGTATTTGATATAGATTAAACTGTGTCTAGCCTGAAAGGTTAAAATAATAATTTATTTAATTTCAATTCTTGTCCTGTAATCAGCTTCTTGACAGTCTTTGAAATTGGGTTATTTGGGGTGTTGTTGGTTTTTTTTTAATGTTTTTAACAATCCTTTTTTTTTTATGATTATCTGGGATTAAAAGCAAAAAAAAAATATTCCAGTAACTCTGCTTTATAATAGAAAAATTTAACAACGGAGGAAAAACATTAGGCACTATTAACAACAAAGGCAACAAATGATTGGAGCTGGTATCACGCTTTACATTACTTTCACAATTATTACAGGTTTGCATATTTTGAAATATATTAGCCCAATTTGATTTCAAAGCTCAGTTATTTGAATTATAAATCATTATGTCCCTCCTAGCTGATCAGTGCTGAAATATCTTTGAATTAATTTACATAATGGAATGTTAGTCATTCCTTTATGTGTCGGAAGCCATAGTGCTCCTTCATGCACATTTAGTTCTTTCTAATAATTAACTTTTCCCCTGTACGTTTTGGTTTCAAAATACTTCCAGTTTCATTTTTACTTTGCACAGGGGCATGAGTTAAAATATTTTTGAGGGACTCTAAATTCCTCATCCATGTCTTCGTTAGCCTCTTCATAACCAATGCTATGGAAGACTCTTAACAGGAAAAAATGAAGTACTAACTGTAGCTTTGCAATATAAAAACATGAAACTGCTGTAGATTGACAAAGAATCATCTTAAAACTAGATTAGGGGATTTTCTAATAGCAGCTGTGAAACCTATTGGTACACTTTTATCCACTTAAAAAGAATTTAATCCATTTAAAATGAAAAGGGAAATTGTTTATTCCTATAAAAGTAACCCAACACTACAACCAATTATATGCAAGAGTGGCAGAGTGAAGCACTTGGAGAGGAAAAATAAGCAATAATAAGAGTTACGGATGTTTGTGCGTACATGACTGTACACTCTCCTGTAAAGTTATGCAGTTGTATACTGATTTATTCCTAAAGAACTCAATCAGTACCAAGGATAAATAATATTCAATAAATGACTCCTGTTTTTAAAATGCTTGTGAAGCATACAAACCCATGAGTTCTTCTATGTTGTGTTTCTGATGCATATTTCTGCTTCTTGAACTTTTATACGATATTTTGGAAAAAGTGCCTTAGTGCACTTGGATATATCAACACGGAACTGAAACACTGGAATTTAAGTGACTTGCTGAAAGTTACCCAGTAATTTTATTTCAAATAAAGGAGAAGCAGGAGTTAGAAAATGTAGGCCATCGTTTTGACCATTCAGCGCCTGTTTGCAGATGTCCCTGAAGGCAGCTCTGTCTGAAGCACGAAAGCTGTACCTGCAGTGCAGTATTGCCCATGTTATCTCCTTCCCCCAGGTCCCAGTGTTTGAATTATTTGAGCTAGGAAATTAGTGTGTCATCATGTTGTTAAAGATGTTTGTATTCATACTGCTGGGAAAGGATTCAAGCTGTGAAACAGGTCTTGACCCCCTTCCTTTACGGGCTTCTGCAACTTCATTTTTGCAAGTTCAACATCTGTTTTAATGCAAAAGAGGATACTTTTGTGCATCCCGCTTGGAACCATTTCTCAGACAAGCAAGTGCAGATGTGCTGAGGCCAGGACCAGACCACTTTTTTCCAGATCTGGAGAGCTTTACTGGTGCCATGCAGAGACAAACACGATGCAGCCTTCCTGCCACGATGCTTTCCTGGTGTCTGCACCATCATTGGCTTGGGTTTAGCCAGTGTGTGGGATAGGAGGAGGCAGTTAATGCTGAGCAGTGTTCAGCTTTTGAGATATTGTATTCTCCTAAAAAACTGATACTCAGTTCTTATTCATCTGAAAATTCTTTGTTTTAGTGTTTAACATAGCTTAGTATGTATGAGGTACTCGTTTATCTCTTGTAACTGAAGCAAAAGAGACAGGCCCATGAGATTGCCTCTGTGGTTTGGAGGCCGTGCTGTCAGTGCTGCTTAGGGCTGCTGCCAGTCCATTGCCAAGTGCCCATCTGCAGCACCACCGCTGCAAAACTGCTTCACCCTGCTGATGACATGGGTCTATCTGAGGGAAAAAAATGACCATTTCTTATCAGAAACTCTGCTTAATTATATACAAATTATATAAAAGTCATTTCATTCATCTCATTTGTGACTAGAATATATGCCGTGGAAAGTAGTTGCTTTAATTAATAATAGATTATGGTCTTCAGTATTCTGAAGAATATCTCCTTGACACATTTTCAGATGGAATTCAAGGTCTTCTTAATTTACATTTGTTGTTGTTTCAGTTGGGACTTTTTTGACACTAAAAAATCCTTTAAGTTTGTACAACCTGATTCTATGGTGGCAATGTTACAAGGCTGGAATTTCCTTAACACCTGCTACTTATAGTCTCCTAAAAAGACTCGTGAAAATAGACGCTGTGAAATTCATGCTTCAGAATCACACAGTAAGTTTTCTTACAACATTAAAAAATGTTAAGTTTGTGGTAAATGTTGTAGAATGCTTTACTTTTCATACTCTTACGTTTCAACAGAGTAAGCATTTCCCTTTCTTGGGCATCAGTGATAATCACAGCCTCAGTGACCTTAGGTGCAGGACAACGTTCTACACCGCTCTCACTCGCCTCCTCATGGTTGATTTAGGTAAGATCCTCCTCAGCTGTTCCTGCTGCACCTTGGTGTCTTGTTATGTGTCTGTAATGCTATGAATTTTTAAGATAATTTAATCAATTAAACAGCAGTTTAATTGCACAATAAATATTTGTTTGTATTTAAATTACTGCCTATCAACTTCAGAGATTTATGACATCGAGCAGAGGCAGCCTGTGCATTGCCTTCTGTTGGGGAAATAATCAAGACAAGTTGGATGTTCTTTTCTTTTTGCACAGGAGTATTTCCTAATAGGAGACATTTACAAAATAAGTGACTGAATATTTGCTTTGAGTTTCAAGGTGATATACTGATTGTGACAGGACTTCACAGTTTCAAGTATAAGTTTTGTTTATTTCATTTATTCATGCAAGTTCTTAATATACAAAGGCCATGAGTTTAATAAGAGCATTGATCAGAGTTCTGGAGTTCAACCTTCAGCACTTGGGGTTATATTTTGAGTTGTCCTTTGGAAATTAGAGAGTTCAGGTGTGTAAAACTCAGTGCATGCATTAATAACTAGATGTAAGAGAGGATTCAGTCACTTCACATCCTGCCACTGCCTTTTGCCACTGGCATAAAATGTGGAACTCCATCTGCATTCCTATCTCTCTCTTGTCTAGGCTATAGAGATTGAGATTGTCAAAATTATTAGTGCAACAAACCATATGTTAGAGAAGCTGGCAGTAAATAACACATGCATCATGACTCAAGTTGCCTCAGTTCTGGTCAGAGGCCCAGAGCTGATCAGAGTTGTGGCACTATATCAGCTGGGGATCCACCTTACAGAATGGTTTCTTGAGGGCAGACATCTGTAAATGTTCTAAGATGGGGCTGCTGATGAGAGCTTTCAAGGAGAAACGCAGCAAGTCTTTCATGTACTGATTTCTGATCCTCACACCAGGACTTAACTGGGCAACATGTGCGGAAGAGATTGAGACAAAGTTGTTAGTCAATAGTAGTTGATATTCCCTTTGATGTTAATGGGTGCCTATACTGTCTGCTGCTAAACACTGATGGAAATAGTGGAGTTGGAGTCAAGACCAAACTACACGCATCAGCTTTTTGTTAAAGATTGGTATCTGTGACCTGGACCTGTCTTTACTTGGCTAAGTGTCATCTTAATGTAAGCAGTAGTTAGGCACATTTTCATAGGTTACACATACAGGTTCAGTAATGTTTCCTGTAGGTAAGAGCATGATTATAATTAGTTAAAATAACACCATGTTACAGGTGGTGTAAACATACATCAAAAAATGAAATGCAGGCATGTGACCCATAGCTGACTATAAGCTAATAAAGGCCAATCTGATTCTCCTGGATTTACATCTCTACAAGATCTGAAATGGAGCATCTGAAAAAGACATGCATCAGTCTTTTGGCTCTTGTCCTTTTTGTTCCTCCTGAAGTTGATGTGGAATTGAAGTGGTAGAAAAGCAAATCTGGGGAAACAAACAAGTCTAAGTTTGCATTTTAGGATCCAAATTAAGAAAAATAAATAAATGCAAAGCACAGTGTATTGTGCTTTCTATGTGTTTGCACAAGAATTAAACGGTAGCATTATGTGAATCAGGGAATATTAACAAACTGTGCCTAGTAGCATTTTTAGACCAAAAAACATTGCACCAACTGTTTTCTCTATCTTTTCCAAGTTATAAGAATTTACATCAAGTCTTATTATATGACATATCTAAATATTTTACAAAGGAATAAAACTGGGATTAATGTTCACTGATGAGTTGTTCTGAGAAATAGTTCGCTGTAGAAGTATTTTTGGAAACTAATCAAATACAATAAATTCAGAATATTTACCTTTTAAACAGTGTGTTCTTGGAACAATTGGCAAAATAAGAGTGGAGTAGGAAAAACAGTAGTACATTAATTACTATTTGTTTTAAAATGTACTTTGGATTCTGTTGAATAATTTTAATCCTGTATAAATTTAATTGGATTTTGGAATCTTTCTGTCCCAGATCATTGTTTTAATAATTTTGGGGAGGGGCATTTAGAATTGCACTATTTTTTCTGACTGGCTCTTGGTCTAAGATTTCTCAAGTAAACCAAATATTCATTTGTGAATTATAGAGTGACCAAAACTAATACAAAAAACACCAGTAAAAGGTACGTTAAAAAGTTTTTTATAAGGATTAATACATTTTTATCACTTCTTTTTTCCTGTTCTGCACTGCTCAAAGTAGTAGATCTAAACTGTAGAATATACCTTCAGGAGCTATTCTGTGTGATTTGTCACACCCCGTACTTACAGGTTTATGTAGTCATGCTCAGTGCCAAACCTCTCAAAGTAAAGCAGGTTTAAACAACATTGCCTTAAGCCACATGCAAACCTACTGTAATGAGCAAGTGAGGCATCTTTTTTCTTTAGGACATTGAGGATGTGTATGTATACTTTGAGTTATAGCAAATGAGCCATAGCAAATTTGTTAAGCATAGGTTCTTTCTTTCCTAATTAGTACTGCAGTGGTCGCAGGATGTGAATGTTGATTATATGAGAATGTGAAAGAAATCTTTAGATAATAATTTGGTGTGTAATTAACAGGAGGTCTACATTACATAAAGAGATGGGAAATAGCATGAACAGTAATGGTTTAGCTTTTAGGAGGGTAAGAGGAGGTTCATGCTTGTTAATTAGGAGGGGAGAAACGAATGCTGTATTGGACCTGACTTGAGGACCTGAGACAGAAAAAGCTGGATGAATGCTATGGGACTACTGTGAATAAGAGGGAGGGGACAAAAGGGTTCAGAAAAGGCAAATGAAAAGGCTGAATCGGGTCAGCAAAAAGGATTGGAGAGAAGATGGCAGAGGAGGCAGGCAAAGGTGGATGGGATTAGAGTCCCATTTCCCAAAGTCCACCAAAGCCTATTGCTGCCAGCAACGGCTTTGAAATCTGACAGTGTCTCAGCTTCCTGTGTTCTGCACATGCAGGATGGAAGTTAGAAATGTCTTCAGTTACTTTGCGAGTGTAAGAAAGTTCTTGAGCATAGTTTGGGATTTGATGGTTCTGATTCTCCAACTGCTGCCAACGAATGCTGCAGCAGCAGTAGATTATTGAAAGTGTTTCTTTTGCTTTAAAAATGAAATCCAGACAGCTGAACGTGAATGCCCTGCATGAAGAGGAGGCAGTTCAGGTCACAAAGCCAAGTAAGTATTCAGAACTGGAAAGATGCTGTGACTGAGATCACCTATGGAACTTCCATTTCCTCTCCATTGTAAATATATATACTGTTATGAAACAGCTTTAGTTGCAGGCTCACAATTACTCTCTCAGAGGTTTCTACCTCGTCCAGTTCAGATGATGTGTCATCCTGACTTTATGAGGAACTACTGAGTATTTTGGTTCTTCTATGTTGTTATCTGGATTTGTGTGTTAGTGCACGTTTTGCTTGCTGTTGGGAAGGCTGAAGTTTTCTTCCTAATATTTTCTCTTCTGGGGTGAATGATTTGGTCATTCCAGTAGCCGTATGAGATAGGAGGTTAGAATTAGACCCATTTCACAGACAGGTATATAAAGTGCAGAAAAGAAACTTTAAAGTTTAGTCTAATTTTTTTTCGACTAATACGATCCATGGGAGACTCAACTTAACTTCAGTTATGACTTAGAGTGTGTCTGTTCTATCCATCAGATGCCCAGGAAATAACAGTCCAGAATTAATGGTATTGTTGGGAGTCAGAGGATGAAAAACGTCCTGGTGTTGGCTCAAGGAGCAGTCCAGGCCAGGTGCTGTCTTTGGCACTGACCATTTATAGATGCTCAAGGCAGAGGGTACAAGTGTTTCCCCTATATCCTTTCCTAGATTGGATTTGCCAATTAAAAGAGAAGGGAAAGGAGTCCTACAGCAAAGTGCTCTTTAAAAAGCTTAAATTAAGTTTCTACTCTTAATTGATTTAGAGAGGATAAGTGTGTGTGGGAGGAAGACTACCTATGTTGAGGAGCTAAAAAGAAGTAGGATGAGTACCAATTCCCATGCAAATTGCCATTTATAAAAAATGTGGTGGTGTTTATAATTACACGTTCAGCACTGTGTCAAAGCAACGAAACAGACCAGTCTTCCATCTGTCTAACCACAACAATCTTTTTTTTCCTTTCCTGCAACATTTTCCTTCATTTACTCCAAGTTCACACCTCTGAAACAAATGAGGCGATTGTGTTACACAAGTAACCCCAACATAGACCAGGTTTATTTCCATGTCAGCTTCATCCTGTATGCTGAGTAGGCAGAAGGTAGAAAAAACAGCATTCCATCATAAAAGATCATGGTTTACATGAAATATGCACATGAAAGAGTCTGATTTACTGTTGTAGCCATAATTCTTATCATTTTCTAACTGATGAGTCTTGATATCTTATGTGAATGTTCTTCTGCAGTGCTGAGGAAATGGTGTTGGATGTACAGAGAAAACAAATACAGAAGGGGAGTTGTGAAATGCAGAGACATGCCAGTCTCAGTTACAAGTTGTTTGCAGTCAGCCATTTGTCTTCTGTTTATATCTCATTTAAAAAAGTGTGTCAAATCTCAGATTTCTCTTCTTGTAGTTCTTATGAGAGTTCCAATGATGTCAGTGAGATTCTTTATGAAAGCTTAAGGGACTGACCCTCCTGAAACAGTGGTGTGAATATGATGGGATGCTTTTCTGGTTTTTGTTTCTTTTCATTTAGGTGAAGATGAGGATGAGTTTGAGAATTTCATGCTGCCCCTCACAGTTTCATTTGAGAGTGTGACTCAGATGTTCAACAGTAGTTTAAAACAAGAGGAGGCAAAGGTAGGTTGGTTTCAATTACAGGGGAATAAGTTACTGATGGAAAAAACTTTCAGCAGGGCAACTATTCAGCAACAGATTGTCATCTCAGTTTTATCTTTCTCTGTTGAAATGTATATACCTGTATATTGATACGTATATTAATGCTTGCGTGCATATGTGGATAATTAAGAATGTAGGCAGTGGAGATACAAAGGCCATGAATGACTGTCATGAAAGCAATTGTGTACAAATACTTGATAAAGACTGTGGGATTTTCGGTGCTTTATGGATCAAGTGACCTCGTTTAAGTTCCATTTGTAATCAAAGGGAAAATGTTAATTCATTGATAGTTAATCTGTTTCATATTTCCCTTTTATACACAAGCATCCTATTGTGTTTATTAACACATCTATTTGGGAGTATAAGGAGACATATTGTAACACACTTGATAAAACACTGCTGCTTTAAAGTTTTTGTTTTTTTTTTCAAACAAGAATTTATTATATAAATCAAGACTTTATTAAATGGCTGGGCATATATGTATAAATAGGAACTGGTCTTGAAGTATTGCACCCTTAAACTGAACAAAGTGATTAGGATAACTGATAGCTAAATAAGGTTTTTATGTGCCTGTGGGAGCCATATTAGGATTGATTTGACAAGTCAGTTCAGCTGTGGCAACAGTCATAATATCTAACACAACATTATGTTTTATTAGTAAAATCCTTAAGTGCAGCAAGCTGTTTGTGTCAAAACAACAGTATATTTTAGGGAAGAAAAAGACTTGCTAGATGCAAGCTGCATCATCAGGAATGATAATATATTTGAGCACTGTTGCATTAAGGAGAGCCCCTTCTACTGCCACAGAATAAGGAGTTAATGGTGCAGGCTGGAGGCTTGCTTCAGCCACACAGGGTAATTTGGAAGACACCCTCACACTAATCCACTACTTTAAAATAGTTTACAAAATAATGGAAAATTAAATAGACACAGTCATTTGGATCTACTTCCTTTCTTGAGAAGATGAAGAGATACGCTAGAAATATTTATCCAGCAATTTATCTGCAGCACGTACCTGACATTCCCAGAAGATGCACAGTTCATGGTAATCACTTGAGCTCTTGTTTTTTTAAAATAACACTTCATATTATTTCAACACGTACTTACTCTAGTTTCCTAATTTCAATGTGTAGTTTTACTATCTTTTTGTTTGGGAGGTACAGGCAGTTAAACTATTTGGGGTTCATCTTTTATATTTTGAAATTACTCAATCAAAAAATTGGAACAAAGAGGTCGCTGGAAAGCGTTGTCCTTTCCTCAGGAAGCAGCATTTACCTCATGTGAGAATTCCATTTATTAAAATAATTCTGCTGTTGTCCTGCCTGGTTTGTTAGAAACCATCTCAGCAGAGAAATTTTAATGGAGTGCCAGTGATATATTCCTAAACTAGCAAGTTCTTAACGACCCTGGAAAGTGACTGCTTGATTACACTTTAACGGTATTTGCAAATAAAATCACAAGTAATTAAGGGGAAATCTCCAGGCTTTTGAGCAAGTTTGATGCATGATAACTGCCTGATTCAGCTTCATCTAGAGTAATGCTGTGTAGACAAGAGCTACTGAGATCAATAGCAACATAATGATAGTGGCAGAATTAAGTGAGTAACCTGAGAACTGTGTCTTCAAAATGCATGCAGCTGCCACAAGCCAGGGCCACACAGTGCACTCCGTGCTTCCGTCCTAAATGTTCATCAAAAGACGCCCTGCAGGAAAATGGAGTTAGATGCTCTTTATTGCTGATCGTGTCTCTTGCCACATTTATCAGGGAAATTGGATTAGCAGTTGGCAGCTGCAGGTAGACAAGGTTCTGCAGTGATTAAATATGCAGCTTGGCTGCATTTGTTGTGACAGACCTTTAGTAAATTCTACTGTAAGCACCATCTGTCTAATTTGTATAAAGAAAACTTGGTGCTTTAAGCTACTGATAAAGGACTAAATCTGTTGCTTTATCATAAACAAAACTTTTGCTCTAAATTCTCTTAAACATAATTTATTAGGTTAAAGCTATTTTTCTATCATGATGAATAAATAATACATGCAAAAGTGCTTTCAGGTACTTCATTTCCCAAGTACTGAAAACAAAAACAGTTCAGTTCTTCAATAAAATGCTTAGTATTCCACTCCACAGGGAGATGACACTGTTAAAATATCACTACGAAAATGGTCCAGGACTGCCAAATTCATTTAATTTGTGGTTTTTACTAGGACTTTCTAACTGGCTAGGGTTTTTGTTTAATATTTCTGAACTGCACCATTGAAAAACAGTCACAGCAAGGGAGCTCTTTCTTTTTAAAATACATTTGTAATCATTCAATCTGCATGCAAAACATATGTTTAGGTTTCTTTTCCGGTGCGATCAGACATAATTGAAGATGGCTTAAGTAATTGTGTGCCGCTTTTTCTTTGCTAGTTCCTTCTTCGCGTTTTTGTATTAATACGAAAGGTGCCCAATATTAAAACAGAGGGTAGTTTTCCCCTAAGAAGGTTGGGGTTTCTCTTGCCAATCTGGTGAGATAATGCATTGCCTGGGTCGCCAGGATCTCGGGCGTACTTTGTTTGGAGTTGTGACATCATCAGGTTTGATAGAAAGGGGTGAAAAGAAGTATCTGAGGAAAAAGCAGTTAAATAGCAACATGCTATCTTTAGCTGGTTTGTAGAAACTCCATGCTGTTAAATTATTTAAAATCCTTGATTTTCAGCTTGCACACATTAAAAGTTTTCACACTAAGTGCCAAATGTTGCAAACAGCACTTTAACAGAATGATTTTGCTTTGATCCCTGTAGCAGTTCCTGAATAATTTATCACAGGTTATTGCCTTAATTCTGGAGAGGGATAGAGCAATAAAGGCAGATGAAAACACTCCAGTTGAAACACCTTGGGGCCTGCTCATTCCTCTGACACGGCTCTTTTGTTGGAACTATTTAGAGGTTATTAAGACGTGTCTCCAGAATTAAGAGTATGCTGTAAGGATGAAGACAGCCATCTTAATTCTAAAGACAAAGCGCAATGACCCTTCACCTTTTTTTTCCTTTGTTGTTATTATATAGTAGAATTATGAGGGTAATATTATAGCTGCACCCAGTAGTGCCACTATGGTTAAGGGTCTGTCAGACTTCCCATTACAAACCCTGTTTTGGGGATGGGTGGTGTGAGCAGTCTCATCCCTGCTCAATTGCCAGAGTCAGGCAGTGGGCACACGCTGGCAAGTCAGAGCGGTTCTTCTGGAAACGTTTACGTGTTCGTTTCTTTGCCTTTAAAAACCTACTGGAAAGGCTCAGCCAGGACTTGGAGACGAAGTGCTGCGGTCTCTGAAAACTGGTTTGATGTAATGCTCGAGGAAGAATATTTTAAAACTGAAATTTGATCAAAATTGTTTCGTTAGTAAGACAATCAGTGTGTAAGCCTGTGTAGCTGATGAGATGTTCTCGCCACGTGTCGTTGTATTTACTGTAGTTCACTTCTCATCTTACTCATATTGCAGTTAGTGTTGTTGCTACTGACTCATTCTGGCCCAGAAGTGGCTGGGCTTGGCTGGGATGGCACGGTGTCTTCATGTGTTCTTCACATTGCTCTGTTAAGTTTGCAAGGCACATTCAGTCCCCTGGGGTGACAGCCTAAGAGTACACATATCAGTGTAATATTGTTTGTTTGCCACTAATAAGTTTTGTGCACGTGGATGCTATTTGAAAAATCATAGCAGACCAATGCACCTGAAAAACTTAAACGTCTGGGGAATTTGGTAGGTTTGGTGGAGTCCTGGCCTGGCTTTTGTAGGTGGTGATTTGTTGGGTATTTGCTAACGTGACTTAAACATACACAGAATCCAGAGTGATGGTTGCTCCAAGATATTTGTTACCAGTGACGTAAATGGAGCAGGATTTATCTCCATAGCACTGTATGGGCTGCTCGTACACCAGCAACTATCAGTGACCCTTATTTTATAAAGTTGAGTTCCAATTCAGAGCATCTTAACCACTGAGTTCTCTGGAACTGTAAGGGACAAGAGTGTGAAATGTTGTGCTGCTTTGTAGATTCTGGCAATTTATTAAGAATAACATAATTAATCAGCTTCTTAATAACAATATCTAACCTGAAAGGCTGAATAAGCATGTTGTGGGATATGCCTTTGGCTGGTTGTGTAGACCATGTCCTAGAGACCACAGTAAGATGGTGAGTTCATCTTCAAGCAGTGGCAAGTTCATCAGTTTCCAGGGACTGCAGCTCTCCTTCTTCCTCCCATCAGCCTTTTCTTTGTGCACTATTGCTCATATCATTTTATTTTATTTTATTGTACTGTGCCTAGTATGGTCAGAAGAACCAAAATCATTCTGGAAGATTTCCACTTCCCTGTGCATCGTTGCATCTTTATACCCTTTGGAAAGACGTATGAAGCATTGCTGCCTTGTTCTTTTCATTCTTTGTGTTTTGTCTGCTATGTCTGCTGAGTAGTTATTTTCTGTATGGGCAAAACAACGCACAAAGTATGAAAATGCAGATAAATACAAGGATAAAGTTACGATTTTATGTCATATCTTCTCAGTATTGAACACTTCCTCTCCAGTGATTTCAGAGTCCCATTAAAGTTAATGAGAGTTGAGACCTCTGAGCATCTTGAAAGTTCAGGCCATTACGATGCACAACTGAAAGGAAGTGCAAATATTAAAATACTCCTAGCAACCTCACTGCTGTTTCAGAGAGAACTCAGTTTGTCCTCAGATAAATCTACGTGCATGCTATCCAAGCGGATTGTACTAATGTGTCTGTGTAGGAAAAGTATAAATTAGCCCTTGTGTAAGATTACAGTTAGCAATTTAACAAGACATCAGCCATGATTTGCTCTTCGTGTGATCAATTAAAATTAATACATGAATCTTACCTTTTGCATTTCTCAATGCTATTGATATTACAGTGTTATCATTGTGTGCAGCTTTGAAAACTCTCTTTTTAAAAAGAGAACTCCCGACTGTTTTGTTGCCACGTTTCTATGGTTTTTTTAACCAGGCTTTGCAGTACTGTGGGCTTTCATAATGGGAAAAAAAAAATCCCTACAAACCCCACCTGCCACACATGGATAAAATTTGTTAGTACTTGTTCGTAGTCAAAAAAGAATATTTGTTCAACTACATTCGGAAATTAGTTTATATTGTGAAAATACTTCTCATTCACTAGTGTTTTTTATTATTTCAATTAATTATCGTGAAAAAGCCTTTTAGTAGGGGCTGATTATCTACATGTAGATTCATTTGCCTTTGAGCTGGAAAGGTTCTGAAGCCACTATTCATTAAAGGGAAAAAAATATCTCAGAAATAATATTAATGTGGATAGAGATTCACTTGATCTTCTGTAAACAAAATATCACCACTTTTGGAAGAAGCCTATCTTGGAAAATGACCTAACAAAAAAAGTTAAAATAACAGTACAATGAGAATGTCAGTATAACCTTTAATGTAGCTCATTATGACTACCAATCAGTCTTAGACCTCATTTTTAAATATTACAGCCTTAAATTAACATTTTATTGATATTGCTGCTTTAAATATATTAATACAGGAAGTACTTTTAAACTTAATGCACTGTGTTCATGCATTGTTTTAATTTGCATTATTCATTAGTATAGAATATTGAATAATCAAAAGCCTTTTCTAAGCATTTTGCTAGTGTTGTCTCTATCCAAGTTGTGGAAATCTTGTTTGTTGAAAGAGTCTTAGTGTTTTTTATTAAAAAAAAAAAAAAGTATTTGAGCTAGACATTTAAACTAATGAATCAAAATCAGATATGTGGTCATTATTGGCTGATTATTACTCCATCTGCTCTGTGCTAACGTGAAAATCAATTACTGTGTCTCTTTCCCACTGACAGCGTATGTTGATCGGGCTGGCAAGAGATCTTCGAGGGATTGCCTTTGCACTAAACACAAAGACCAGCTACACCATGCTGTTTGACTGGATGTATCCTTATTACACTATGACAATACCAGCTCTGTGCACAGAGGGATACCAGGCCCCTTGCATTAGTTTAATAGTATGGCACAGTGGGGAAGAGGAAACAAAGCTAAATGAACTAATGTGTAATCAGCTAAAATTACAGCACAATGGCAACCATGCAGTTAACCGGGAAAGACCACAGAGAGGTCACTTTTTTTGTTATGTCACACTACTAATCTGGAAAGCGTATCCAAATGGTTTCTCTCCCTTCTTAAATCCGTAATGTTTTTGTAAAGAGAAAGCTGTGTCTTAAAGCACAATGTACCTACTTCTGTTTTAACATCAAAAGTGCTTAAAAAAAATCCTGTACAAGTGCAGTCCAGGGAGATTTCTCTCTGGTATGAATCACGTCTTTAATTTAGTCAGTTACTTTCTATTTATGTCAACTCTATTAATATCGCAACACCTGCAGTCTTCCTGGTCAGAAGAAAATGGACTTCTGAAACCAAAATCCACATGTTTAGGCTGCAGAGTTCTTTTATAAATAATGATAAAGCAGCTCAGTTTGCTTTCAGTATTGTATATACATCTTTGTACCAATAGATATGATAACACTTACAGGTATTTTCCTAATACGTAGAGAAATGGTTTGTATTTTCACGAATGCAGTAGCTGTAACTCTTTTTAGGCACAGCCGTATTAGTAAAAAAAATACTGCAGTATGTAGTGAAGCCACTGCAACTATTGGCTTTATAATTTAGATCTCAAAGCTGAGGAAGTTAATTATGTTTATTTTATGAGCAGAAAAACTAATGTTCAAGTACAGCTGCATGTTTTATTAGAAATGAAGCTTCTAAAAATATTTCAGTTAAATAATGAACATCTTCTGTTTGCAATTTTTTTATTTCTTTTAGGAAAAAAGAATGCATTATCAGAAACAGTGACTAGGAAATTACCCTGAAAGGATGACAGGCTGTAGAATTGAGCCTGATACAATCTGATAGACATCCTTGTGTGATGGGTAGAAGGAGTGTGATGACCATTCAGATAAGCCCTATTTAAGACCTTAACAAGCTAGCAATGATTCTGTCCATGTGCAGGCTCTGCTTGCATGACACAGCTTGCTGAAAAAAAAATCCAAAACAGAAGGCAGTATAATCTTTTTTTTTTTTTTTTTTTTTCCCCTTAAAAATCAAAGGAAAGCATCCCTTAATTTGAGTTTTAGAGGACTGGGTAAAAAAAAAAAAAAAACTACTGAAGCCAGACTGTGAATTAGCATCTCATTTTCTAGTGAGCGCCATTGGGGTACGTTTAACTTCATTAGTACTGTTTGTGCTTATGTTACTCTAAAACTTAATAATACAGTCTGGAGGATGTGTAAAAGTAGATCAGTACTGTTTCAATTTCAAATTCATTTTACTTTGTTTTTCCTAGTACGGCATGAGTATCATGCTGCGCTGTACAAAACTGGGAAGCTGCAGCGATCGGAGTGGGATAGGAGAGGCATACCTCCTCTGCATCTGAAAAAAATGGATTCATCCATGGAGGAGGTTTTTTATGCAAGGATCCAGGATATGGAATCCTCAGGACCCATTCCTGTGTGAATTAAATATATATATATATTATTAATTCCATTTTATGAATTAAGTTCATTTCACGTAAACAAAACCAGCCTTAAACTTTTGGATTTCTATGATGAATCTATATTATGACTATAAATAGACTAAAGTGAATCTCTGTGACATTCGAAGCTCAAGCTTTGTCAGGTGCACAGGTTTCCTTACTGCCTTTGGAAGGAGAGGTGTGTGCTCCTGTGCAGTGGGCTGCACCTCCTTTGGCTGAGCCCAGTTTTATCCAGGTATTGATCCAAAGCATAATAGCAGAATAAGTTGCTGTTGTCTCAGCTCTTATATGCTGTATATGAAGACAGAAAGGGAAATGGATAGAGAAGGGAGGGTCAGCTTCAGTGTCGTCTTATGTTTAAAGACTTTTGATTAGCATATTTCTTTTCTAGTTTCCAATATATCCTCAGAAAATTAAAAGGTGGCTTAAATTCTAAAGACATCTGCTTTTCCCAACAGATTTTATTCTGTCCTATTTAGTCTTTTAATATTAAAAGCTGCAGGTACAGGATAATAGCCAAAATAAAGTGTATTTACTTGCATTTGTTCAGTAAATAAATAATACAGATAGGCAAGAAATAATAGTGTGAGCTTTTAATACAGTGAGATTATTCTGTACTGAAGAGGCACAGAAGCAGTTGCTTATAAATCACTGACAGAAGAATTTTCCAAGGAAATACTTGGGGTCTAATCCCTCTGATACCAAACGAATTGCACACAGTATTTACTCAGGCGAGAGTTTCCTCTCTTTTTTTTTTTTTTCTGATCGAAGTGTTTAGGATTTAACTTTTGTCCAGTAGATGGCAAAAATGAGCAGAAATAATGCCTTTTGAGTCCTTGCAGTCTTGAGGGGAGCAGGGGGGGGAGGTGACACCACTGTATCCTCTATTTTACCATTATGATAGAGTTATTAGGATTGTGGTTTAGAGGTGAATCGTCAGGTATGCTCAAGCTGTGCTAGGTTGCCAAATAGGGCTGTTTTGTAGCAGGCTTGCTTATACTAATTGAGTTTCTGTAGCAAATCAGGCTCCTTGGAAAAAGGCCAAAGGCTTTTCATAATTGTATTGACAAGAAAATGAATATGATAAATGGCGTTCATTCAGCTGAGACAAGATTTATAGTTTTCCTCTGGCAAGGGATGAAGAGAAAATACTTACAATAATAGTGAAATTTGTTGTAAAGTTGTATTAGGTGATCTCTGAAGAAAACTTGATTAAAATTTTTCAAAATATTTTAAGCATTTTGGGTGCTGTGAGTAGCATCTTCCTAAAAAATTCCAGTAATGAAAGATCACAGAACTGTAGAATGGTTTAGGCTGGAAGAGGTGTTAGAGATCATCAAGCCCTGCTGTGGGCAGGGTTGTCCCCCAGTAGGTCAACCTGCCCAGAACATGAAGGAAAACACCACACAAACTAACAAAAAGAAGAAAAACAACTGGATATGAAAGTCATTTATTCTTCCCCAAACATTGATATGTCAAGCTGTCAGTGGTTCCAGTACCACAGCTTTGGAAAGTTGTTTTTTTTTTTTTTTTGGTCTTTTATAATTGCAGGATGTGGTCGCTGTAATTTGTGGGTCAACCTGAACATACAGGTCAGGTGTTCAAGCCTCAAAAAATCTGAATTACTTGAAAATAATCAAAGGCTGCTTTTCCTAATGGTGATGACTGTCTTCATGTATTTCATTCCGTTATTTGCTTCAAGACTGCCTGGACAAGATTCTGAATGTTTAATGTGTTTCTTCCTACTAATATGAGGCTGTAGTCTGAGGTCCTTGGTCCTGCAGTCAGATAAATCCATGGAGATTCAGTTCTGAATCAGCATCCATTTTTTGGTTACTTCCACTTAGTATTTGTTACAGTTAGTTGGTAACTTAACAGGCATTTTTTCTCTGTTTCTCCCAATTGATTCTCAGTATTTAATGACTTCTGATGCCTGTAGAAGAATAAGGTTGCGAGAATTTGGTTATGAGGAAGAGTCAGAGTTGCAGTCTGATAGATAGCACAGGATGTATGTGCATGAAATTGTTGAAAATTGTGCCAGTGAAGATGGAGATTTCTATATAGAGAGAGGTACATAGCTGTTAAGTTGATGGAAATGATCTATCCTGGAGATGTGTCATCTAGGGGTCTGTTAGGAGTTGTAGTTGACCTTGGGATGTCTGAATGTATGCTTCTTTAGATCTAATCTTTTAACCTAATTATCATTGTTACATATTTATCCAGATTTGTTCAATATTTTTTGACAAAATAAAGCCATTTGTAGCATGAAGTTGGCCTCTTCAAAAGTATTCTTTTTAAGAACTGAAATTTTAAGCTTATATGTTTTAAGGATTCAGAAATTGAAGGAGCCCCATAAACCACTGTAGAGATGAATGTTTTCTGAGCACATTTTCCCATGAAACAAGGCTATACATGATGTGTAATCTGTTTGTAATAGGTGCTATTGCCAATTGCATTGATTGAAACCTTAGTGTCATTTCTTGCAGTTTGCATTCTTTTCAGCTTGAACAATAAAGCTGGTAAGGTTACATTCATAAATTAGCCAGATTCCTTGAAGCTTGTGGTTAAACATACTTACAAATAATGTTGTCTTTAAAACTAATTTGTTGTTCTACTTTATTGTTGTTGTTTTTTTTTAATAGCAAATTGCTGAAACCTTTCTGATGACCGTAGCATTTACAAAATGGTTTTGCAGACTTCCCTTGACAATTAACGTGAGCTTAATGCTTGAGCTTGTGAATTAGGATAGCTAATCATATTGGATATGTTAGCAGCCTGTGATAAACATTGCTCACTTGTACTTAGGTTGTAGGATTTGGCTGTCAGGTTACTCTGTTCTCTGTTTCCTGCCCCACAAAATTCCAAAATGGGGATTTGCAGCCTTTTACTGCCTCCTCTTTGTGTATGTGGGGCTGCTAAGAAGGCTGAGGAAGAAGTCTGGCTTTGGAGAATGAATGGCTCCGTTCAGTCTGTACCCTGCATGACACTTGCTTTGTTTTGAGTATATTGACCGTCCTGTGATACAGCGTGAGATCACTGTAAGTCCACCCCAGAAAGAAATGGGACTGGCTTAAGCGAAGGTATAAAGTTGTGAGGAGATGTGGCTCATCTATGCCCTCTGAGAATATTTTAGGCAAATGGGATTTGGATTTAAATCTGTATTTATTACAGAGTAATTCTCCATGGTACGTTTAGTTTCAGTTTGATTTAAAATGTAAAGAACCCTCTAAAGGAGGGAAGCAAGGTGTATTCCGCATCAGTCTCTTCCCCTGTATGTAGTTTATGCCTGCAGTGCCTCAGCAGCTGGCAGCAAAAAGGCACAAGTCTTCAGGTGCCTCACAAGGACAGCAGTAGCCAGAATGCCTTCCATCTGTCTGCACAGTGCTGTCATTCATCAGCAGTGCCATGTGTGACGGCTTGGCCTGCTCCAGAAGAGCTGGGACATGGCTGTGTCTACATAGCCAGGGAGCGTGTAAACCTTCACACGTATCAGGCTTTTATTTCATGATCCAGCATTGAGCACTTGGCCTGTGTGCTACTTGGTAAGGTTCACAGTGGTTGCCTTTATGGTCTGAGTAGGCAGTAGTGTTTTCCTAAGAGCAGTCACTATTCTAGTGCTGTAAAATAAAACAGAATTAGATGACATGAAGCAAAGTTAAAAATGAAAAATAAATTTAATATTAAATAAAACCAGTGACTATATTGGCTAGTTCATATCTTAATAGCAAATTGCATAGTTAAGTTCTCTTGGTTCAGTATCATAAAAACTGTTTAATTCTTTGCCAGTTGAGCTGTGCTATGTCCCTTGTATTTACAGGCCTGCATTCTTATCCAAACAAACTCTTCCTTTTCAGCAAGTTGGGAAAAGTAGGGGTCATCTGAGTATCTAATCACTGCATCAGATGTTTTGATTCAGGCAGTAACTCATTAGATTTTTAAGTTACATTGCAGAATCTACTAAACTTACTTTTTTCTGTATGTCGTTCTTTCAAAACCTATGTCAAAAGAACCAATACCTCGTGGGTACTGATGAGCAAACAGCACTCCTGGGGGAGCTCTCTGCTGGTCTCCTCCATGCAATTTGTCTGAATTCTTTTCTTGAGTACTCTGGAAACAAACATCATACCATGCAATTATTCCCAACCATCATAGAGCAAATCCAATATATACGAGGTGGTGCTGAAACTGTGGACCCTGGGATTTGCTAATTTGTAAATCGTGTTCTAGAGAGTAGGCCAGGTCTAGAGAAACAGATAGCAAAGACAGATAGTCTCCCTGTCAGAATGAGGTGCCAGAGTCTGAATCTCTCCCCCCCCCCATTTGTCAGTGTGGTTTAGATTTAGGAGGAAGTTTTGGAAGATGTCGCTTTGTCAGTTCAATCTTTAACTAATTTTGATGAAGATACCCTGCATACATTTCTATTCTGCAAAGAGCTATTGGACTGTGGTACCAGGAACCTGCTTGCACAACACCTATCTTAAAGCTGATGGCAGAATTCATGCAAAACAGGTAAGAGTCACTTGAAAATTAGGTAAGTGATGAATATTGAAGTAGTATGCATTCTGGCTTTAACATTGCTACTTCTGTAGATTAGGGAACAACATTCACAAAGGAGAAATTTGGCTTTCAGCATCATTGTTTTACCATCAGGAACATATGAGAGACTGCTGCAATTTTATATTAAAAGGTAGTGCAATAGTATGCTTTAACTGGAGATAAATACTGACTTCATAATTAAATATCTGAAAATAGTCTCCTGTCAAGGTTTGCTGCAGGCTGAATTGTTGCCTTAAGCCAAGCAGTGTACATATGTGCTTCTGAAACTGCAGTTCCTTTCACAGTTGTGAATATTATCCAGTAAGGTGTTATTTATAATCAGCCTGTAGGTAACTTGTCCCACATTGAAGTTCTCCTCCACGGGCTCCCTAAAAAGGCCTCAGAACAATTCCAGTAGGTGATGTCAACACTTCGCATTGCAGGTGTCAGAATGAAGTTTCTCTTTACCACTAGTAACAGAACAGTTTTATTTTTGGGAAATTACACTTGGAAATGT
Organism: Odontophorus gujanensis; assembly: GCA_013399175.1. Taxonomy (NCBI): domain Eukaryota; kingdom Metazoa; phylum Chordata; class Aves; order Galliformes; family Odontophoridae; genus Odontophorus; species Odontophorus gujanensis. Next base: position 41,916 of record VXAB01008666.1, on the reverse strand, counting down.
TTAGTGTATTGCCCAAAGGAAAAACTGAATTTGAAATGAAAAATTGATAGTTAATGTCTCTGTGCTGGTTATCTTCGTGACCGAAGTGACGGGGTTTTCAGCAGAAAAGTTTGTGTTCACATCACTTCCCTTCTAGCCTTGCAAGTAAAGCTTACAAGGAGAAAAGTTGCAATGTATGAAGGAATTTGAAGTTTTGAAGAAATACTTGGTGGAATCCAGTGGTAGGAAGTTAGTGCCTGGATCTGGTTCAGACCTGGCACCCAGTCAGGCACTGGTGTGCACAGTGTGCTTGGTCCCTGATGACTGCACTGCTGGGAGGCAGAGCTCTTGGTTCCTGTTTGTGCGGACTGCCTTGCTTTGTGTGGGTTAGTTATGTCTTTTATCCCAGTGGCAGTATAGTAAAGGCAGGAAAATTTTAACCCATGTTTACTGATGATGCAGTGCACAGGCAGTGTACTCTAATGATGTGGCAACTCATTTTGAGGAGGAGATTGTTAAAACATAAGCACAGAACTCTTAACAATAGCAAAGAGAAGCAAAGAGGAACTGGAACAGTAAATCTTATGCAAAAAAACGACTACTTTCCATATTCATGTTGTTCTTTTGCTTATTGGTATTCAGGAAATTTGCCTTGTTCCCTTTAGAAAACATCATTTGGGATGGAGTTTTTCATGAGTTGTGTACTGCATTAGATTTTACAGGTTAGAATGCATTATACAATATACTTTGACATGGTTAAAATATGTTTCAGAGTATCAGATCGTGCATTGTGCCACTCAGACATTGAGAAGATGTGCTTTCTGTTTTTGCCTCTGCCAGCTGTTATCATTTTGCACACGTGGAATCCACAGATATTTTATCCGTGGCATGTTTTGTTTCTATGTAAATACCCAAATTTACTCCATCATTTGAAACAAGGGACACTGCAGGTAGGGGCTCAGAAAACAGAGAAGCGAAGTGAAAGATACCTACTGCTATCTCTGTGATAGGGGTCTTACAATCTGCATACCATCAAAAGCAAACTAGCACGTGGGTCAGCCAGGGGCTGCCCTGTGTTGCATCTCACACTGGTAGCTCCTTTCCTGCTCAGGCCAAATCAATACTAAAGGTAAGATTTTTGCTAAAGTTACTCAAAAACTTAAGATCTGTGTTAAAAATTAATTTTTAAGTACTTAATGGTTCTCACTGAGGCTTAAACTTGAAGTTAAAATTCTGTGTCACAAGGAGGATAGCCAAATACAGCAGGGACTTGGGCAGTAACTGTGCTGTTTCCAGTTTGGGGACCAGATGATTTGTGTTGGCTTTGCGTCAGGGGAGACAGCATGGTTCTATCTTCTTCAGGTCTGACTGTTCATAAAATGCATGTGTTGCAATTTACACTCATAGAACTGGCTGTTGATTGCCAGGAATTTTGTGTAGCAGAATAACCAGTGGGGACTGGCTGATTTTTGATTTTAAAAACAAGCAAGGGTAAAAGTTAGCCTGACTAGCTGGGCTGTGGAAACTCTGCAGCGTTCTGCTGAGCTGTATGCAGGCACAAGATGCTCACCAGCCCCTGCAAAGGAAAGTGTATGTTGTCGTGTCACCATTTCTGGTTAAAATTGTTTTTATCTTTGTCACAGTTATGTCTTAGGCAACTATGTTTAGATAACTAGAGTGCGGATAATAGAGTAACAGCTAGAATTTATTGGGTAACTGTACTTTGTAATCAGCAAATACGTTTTCTCTGTTTTGTGGAGTGAATCCTTTGCAGTTTTCTGTTTTGATGACCATTGGTATAATTTTGCTGTTATTTTTTTCAGGTCACAACGTTTAAATTTTGATGTATCATCTCCCAATGGAATTCTTCTCTTCAGAGAAGCTAGTAAAATGATTTGTACATACAGTAGGTATTCATTAACATTTTCTCTGCAGTGCCACTGTTTGCCAGTCTCATGATATAAAAATCCTGTTAGTTCGTATCCCTGGCCACTGCTGAGTTTTTGGAGAGTGAAGCAGGACTGTAATGTATTACAGCTGGTCTCAGCCCATTGAGGGGTGCAGAGCTTACTGGGAGACCTTTGGAGCTCCTTCCTTGCGCAGATCAGGATATATTCATGTAGCACTATTGCTTGTATCACTTTAACTCCTCTTTTAGCAACTGTAAATGGATTTCAGCAAAGATACAAATACTCGTGAGGTGTTTGATCTAGGCTGCTGATTGATAGGTGTGGGCTGGTTTTATATATTCAAATTATATTCCAGCAGCTCCAAAACATAATAGGACCATAACAGCTTTACCCTAGAGCACTGTTACAACTGTTCATAATAAGTTGCTTCATTTTACTGCTCCCACTCAGGTATTCAATTGCAACAGGTCTGCGACACCAACTGTTTGTAATGGAATCCAACTAACTTTGTAGCTTACAACTTCACTTCCTAACTATTTTGAAAGGAACATTACCATATTTTTGTAGATTTGTAGTTTCTGTACAAATAACCATAAATGTCCTGCTACTTTTCAAGAAAGAAAACTGGTACATCAAATACAATTTCAATGCATTCTGGCTACACTTTAGGTCTGGAAATTGTGTTTGTTGTGTGGCTGCTTGTATAAAACCCTTCAGGTGTAATTTGCTTTTGATCTCCGTGTATGGAAACAGGGTATGCAGAACGCATTTATTTATGACAGATAAAAATTATCCATGTAACTCACTCCTCACCAGAACATTTCTCTGTTCTCCAAATATACCATGTTCTAAACTGGCACAAGTTCTTTACCTATATTCTTGGGTAAGTTTCTGACAATGATTAAAACAAAAAAAAAAATCAGCTTTTCCGTGTGTGAGAAGATATAAACTTTCAGATTTTTCTATGAGGTTTCTATTAGCTGTATACTTAGTTTGCACTGAATGGCTGGAACATTTCTTTTAATGGTATAAAGAAGTTGAAATGTAATCATGATTACACTTTGAGCTCACTTGTCTTGCAGTACCTGGCCCCACTGCCACTGCATTTTCTTTTGTTCTTTTAATTGCTTCACCATCATTTCTGCTCATATGAAAAAGATAACCGTATAGTTGATCATCCCATTAACTTGGCAGTGGGCCTCCAGTTTCTAATCCTTGCTTAGTCAGCCACAGGGTTTCAGTCTACTTCATTCTTAACTCAGGTCTACAAAACACTCTGCTAAGAAACCTTTTGCTTTCATGAAGTTCTCAGCCCTAAAGGATGCGTAGTTCTTGTGCACAAGGACCAGACAGCATCTTCTGGCTCATGTAGAATTTAATTAGACATTGTAAAAGGAAATTTCAGGACAGTGCAGATTTAAGATGTAAATGAAGGAGTGGAACCACAGAGCATGCTGAAGGCTGTGTCCAAACAGCTGTTGCTCTCCTAGTTACATGTTGGTTCTTGGTTCTTGTGAAAAGTAGTGAGGGATGTGTGGCATCTGTTTGGAGGTGTGTGTTGGTAGACATGAAGAGGTGATAAGAGCTTTATCTCACAGTTTCCTTCCCTGTCCTCCATAACTGTTTTGGGGTGGAAAGATGTTGTTTTACTCAATGCAGATTGCAGTAGCAAGACAAGGAGTGTTCTTAATTTCCTTCAAAACAAAAATTGTAAATGACATGTCAACTAAAATTGGAGAAAGGACATGGAGATGAGAGAAAAGCCTCTGCTCGACATTTGTGTGTATTTTATATATAATACTGTTTTCTATTTTGCTTTTAAAGCACATTCATACTATCATCAGAGTCAAGGTCACAGCAGTCTCTTTCAAGTATTTCGAGATACTTAGAGAAATCGTTCACATTTTCTCTTCTTTGAGTGATTGTCAGCATTGATTCCAGGATTAGACTTGCTGCAAAATGAACATGAAAGAGCCCCCAGCGCAGTCAGCTGAAGCAGCCTCTAAAAGCAGTGATTTCAAATAATCCAGCTGGCTCTGTGCTGGCACAGATGGGCAGCACTGGCCTGACCGCCGCCATGGCTCAGCTGTGGGCCCTGTAATAAGCGTCCTAGATTAGCGATATTTCAAACTGCTGCGGTTCTTTCTGAAGTGGTCATTGGTTTACACTCTGGGAGGCTTTTACTGCCCGCTGTAAGTATTTCAAGATATACTGTAATTAATCACTTTGGAATAATTGCTGTTAACATTTTTAGCATTTATTGCCAATTACCAGTTTGTGGGGTTTCTGTTCCAGCGGAAAGAATGGACGGAGCTCTTTTGGAAATGTGCTGTAAGGATTCATCAATACAGTTAGGTATGATCTTTTGGACATACAGATCCCTATAAAAACAATGATACTGAGTGAGCTTTCTTTAATTTGAAATGTCTTTCTGAATATCTTAAAATCTCTGCTCTGTTTTCAAGGGAAACTTGATATTTACTCGATACTCTGTGGCTTTTTTTACCCTTCAAGCATATGTAATCTTTGGAGACATGCTGGGAAAGATGACCAGGCAAACCCAGTGGATCGTGAAGTTCAGTGCAGTGTTCTTGAGCAATATTTCCAGTGTCACATTCTGAACAGTTGCGTGATTCTCCTGTACCACAAGTGTGAGAAACTTAACAATCCCAGTGTGATTTTATGACTAAAGTATTAGGGAACAAGTAGAAGTTGAAGAGCAAATTTCAAGAGATAACGTTTGAGAGCATTTGCTATTTATCTTACCGAGTCAGCCAACCCTGTTGTATATGCCTGCAGTTTACAGGGACCTCCTTGAAGTTGATCAAAAAGACTTTTGAAACGCAGGGTAGATTTCATTGTAATCCAAACTGTACTAATTGCCTTTTTAAATGAAGAGAAGTGCAGAGTGACGAGATGAGATAGAGGGGGAAAAATAGAAGTAAACACTTCTTTCTTTGTGGTGTCCGTGCAGGCAGGTCCTTCTTTCTTTCAGTCTCTCAGTTCATCCAGTGATGAGGTGTGTTCCCATACAGTGTGCCCGGGCTTCTGTCGTCCTTGAGAAGTTCCTCCTGTCACTTGAAGGCCTGGCTGTGTTTGCTTGTCTTGGCAATCCCACCCTGCACACCAGGTTCACTACCCCTCACATCTCCTGCTCCCGTGCCCTGGGTGCTGAGCTCCTCTCACAGAGTCGGAGCAGTTTTGGATAATGCACAGATCCTTTGCAAAGGCAGCTTGCATTATGTGAAGAGAATCTACTCAGCCTTTGTTCTGTGTAAGCACTGTACTTTTGTTTCAATGGGAATGACTTTTCTAGACAAACATCTGGTAAACTGGTTTGTCCCTTTCTGTCCATCTGAAATTCTGCCAAAGGCTGCTGATGTCCATTTATGTACAGCTGGCACCTCCTCTTCCTGTGCATATTCTGTAAGATCTGTTCCAGGCTGAAATAAAGGTGGGGGAAAAGGTCAACACTATGGTGTTAGGATGTGCATGAATGAAGGACACCTACATGTCCTTCTCCTCTAGACTTGCATGCAGTCATCTCACATTTTTGAGTGAAAAGCAGAAAAAAAAAACCAAACAGCTGTTTTCAAAATACTTTCAGCACTGTCAACTGTCACTGAACAAAATGTAAATGTAAAACACGAAGTTGCTGTACTTTTGAAAATCAGCTCCTCAACAAGTGCATGGTGATGCTGACCAGATCCAGCCTTGCAGTGAGGGCAGTGCTGCTGATTTATCCAATAACTACACCGTGCCGAGGGCGGTTCTAAGAGGTCTTTACAAATGCTGTATGTTCTGAAGATGTAAACCCTGGCAGAGGATGCTGAAGGCACTTAGATGGTCAATTATCCTTGTTAGGACATTGTCCATTATGGCTCTAGCCATACTGAGTGATACAGTGATGTAAAATATAAACAACTGAGAGAAGGAAATTGAAAGGAGGTGGAATAGTATGGTGCACCATTCTTCACTGCCAGTATATCTCATTTTTAATTCTGTATGTACAAGTCTCCTCACTATGTGTTTTTGAACACCCAGTTGTATAGGATTTATGTTTCAGTGCATCTTGGGACCATCTATTTTTGTTTTGTGGCTTCTTTACATTTTAGTAAACCTCTTCCCTTTCATTATAGAAGACCACCATAAAAGTAATTTTTTCAATATGCTGTTTTTATTTATCTACATTCTGTCATGATATACTTTGATGTAAGTTTTTAATTTTGCTTCAGCTTTCAGCTGTTGTAGCAGTTACTGCTCGAGGTCAGCGATGAGGTTAGCCACAGTAGCACAGAACAATTTCCTGTTCTCACAGCCCAGGTAGCATTTGGATGTGGATTAAATTTTACCACATTTTCCAGTAGCCAGACACAATTATATCTAATGAGCTTTAAATTGCTTCTAGAACACGTATTTCAAAACTTAGTGTGGTAATCCATTCAGCACTAGCAACTTGGTAAGACAGCAGTTCTTCTTATGAGTTGTGACTGAACGGATTCTTGCAGTAGTGCAGGTATTTTTAATCAGTACATTTGCTTAAAAGTGGCTTGCTCACTGTTCTCAGTTGCTGTTTATCTGTTGTCCTCTCTCCTGTAATACTGCTTCTATAATATATTGTTCTTCATTACTGACTCAGATTTCATCATCTTTTTCTTTTGGCAAATTTATCTTGGCGTTATTCCTGCTTGTTGTGCTGTTTTGAGAGGGTTTTATGCATGTTTTGTTATTCTGGTGGCTTCAAAAATTAGTTTGTGAAGTTTGCTCTCATCTTTATGATTCACGTTTTCCTTTTGTCCACGTTTATGTCCGTGTTTTTCACTTGTTTATCCTGCCCTAGCATTCTGAGCATGTGGAAAGTGTACATTCAGAACCCATCTTTATGGGGCAGTAGTAAATAATAAAAAAATACGAAAGGGGAAAAGACAAAAAAGATCATTTTTCCCTCTGATAGTATGGTAAGTTTTCACAACCTTTATTTAATCTTACCGAAGTATTTTTTTTTTACTTAATCTAATTGATGCTTTAAAACACTTGATTGTATTATTACCAGTGCTGCTTATTGCACTGAATTCTAGAACGTGCCCTGCTTAACGGAAACTCAGCCATAAAGAAATTGTATCTGTATTATAGCTCCTACTGTAAAAGCAATTAAGCAAGAGAACTGAAAGGGAAGCTGCCTGTCCTGACATGCTCCCACATCTAGGAGGGAGTGAGGGAATGAGCTGTGCAAAGAGCTCTGGTGCATATTGCCTGTGGGATTCTGAGGCATGGTGATGTTATCTTCGGTCAGAGCATCCCAAGATGTTTTGTAGCTGCCTTTGTCTTTCTTTTGTGCATGCACACGTATTTTCCCTACAGTTCCTTCTTCCGAAAGTGGTGAGATGCTGACACTGTCAGCCAAATTCAGACACTTACATGCCACTCTCACCCAGTATCTTTAGAAATCTTTTCCTTACTCCTGCAGTAATTTTGTATTGTCTCCGAGGCTGAAGGAGTTCATAATACTTTGTATGTAACATAACGCTGTGAAATGGAGGGCAGAAGTTATATTAACAGATATCATTAAGCATTTTGAAACTTGGGTTATTTTTAAAGTTCTGTATGATTCCGTTTCTCCCACGTTAAGAAGAATTTGATGTAAGTTGCCTTTTCATTTGGCTTCTTAATGCTCCGCAGTAACACTGAGAGTTCACTGATGTGTTCCCACAGTTTTCGTTTTGATGGGAGCTGTGAATTTCAAATACAATGTGAAAATTCTTTACATCAAAGGTCATTTTTATGGTCATTTAATTTCTTTAAGTCATTTCTTTTAACAATAGGGGTTTATAAAATTGCATTTCAGTCTTCCGCTATGAGGATTATAAATGTAAATATATCCTCAGTAGCTGAGGAGTTGTTCTTGACCTGATTCCAAGCACTCCAGTAAATTAGTTTATGTTCAGTAGTATCTGTGGTGCGTGAAAATATTCCCCTGAAGCTCCTGCTAAATGCTACGTGTAGAACATTCTTTTTTTCCATCTGGTCAGGCATAGCACCGTACTTCATATTTTTTCAATAACTAATGCTAAAACACCAGTCTTTGTTGCAGCACAGTATCTATTGACTTGTAGGCTGATGGCTTGGGGCTCTGGTAACAAGGACCACAAGGTCTCTCACCTCTGCTGCTAATTTGAAATGAGCTGTTCCTACTCTTAGGCCCTTTTAAAATGAGCCCATGAACACAGAACAGTTCTCTGTGGACTCTGTCCACTTGCAAAAACCAGCTTTTAATCTTGCACTAGTCGCAGATTCTTCTCAGTGTTTTCATTAGAGGGGGTGGGCACTGAATTCTTCCCTGCCAGAGCTGCCTGGGGTGAGGCTGGGTTGGTGCCCTCCTAGATGGAATATGTTGTGCCGATAAATGGATCTGAGGTTATAATCATGCAGTGATTTTTTTATTTTTTTTTTTTATTTTTTGGTGAGGAAATAGGAATGCTAGAGGTTAGCCCTGAAGTGTAATTCCTGTAATTCATGCTCCCAATCTAAGGGATTCCTAGGTTGTTTCTGGTTTTTTTTTTTCAGCTTCCTTCGTCAACATTCCATTTTTCCATCAGCTTCCAATGAATTTCTATATATGGTACATAACTGCCTCATGGATGTCGCTTTCTATGTGTTGTTGCATATTACATTGAGCTCTTCAAGGAGCTGGGATTTCATGGTGCCTTGGACTAATCAGCCGTGGCTCAAGGGCTGTTACCTTGGATTGAGAACTTTGTTTCTGAAGTTAGGTACCTATTGGTGTTATTAAAGATTTTCAGTGGAAAATTCAGTAGTGAGGAAAACCAGGCAAGGTAGGCTACAGCACATCTACCTTTTTGACACGTTTTTGTTATAGTAGTTGTACAGTGTTTACACAGTGGCTTTCAGAAATGGTGTGTGCTTTTCCACTTCGTCTCATGGGCTGATTGGTTGGTTGATTAGCTGTTGCAGAATTTGAAATTCATTAATCTTCTCAGTAACTAGACCAGGTCATGTCAGAAAGAGGGGTAATAATAAAGATGACCTGGCTGGGATATCTTAAATGGACACCTGTAGGACCTTTGTTTTAATTGCATTCCTGATTATTTTTAAATAAAAAGTACTACAATAAACAAATATCCAAATGTAGTGGGAGACATTCTTCTTTTACTGCTGTGTTTTACTTTTTGCAGAGGATCTTTTGAGTACGGGTCATTTTTAGTATAATGGGTTTGACACCATCTCAAATAAATTCCTGTCCAGTAGCACTCACTGGAATGCAGCCACTTCCCCTCTTGCATTGTATTCATGCCTGTAGCCCTCAGGTGCTTATATGGTCATTTACACTACCGAAAACATTTTCATGCAGAAGTATTAATTGTTTTTAAATTTTGACTCTTAAGTGGACATCTTTCATAGCTAAACTGTTGATTCTGCTCTTACTTTCCATAACTCTAGTGATGCCATTCCTACCTCTTCCAGACCCCAGCTACTATTTCAGAGTAATCTCTGATTGTACTCTCGGTCTTTTAAGTCTGCTCTTCCATTACAACCTGATGGATAAAGTGTGTTATACTTGCTAAAGTGGTGAAGAACATTAATGTTTTAAATGATATCGCATGCTTTTCTCCCTGTATGCTTGAACAGCACCAAAGAGTGATACTTCCAAGTGCTGTGTGTTTAGAAATAAGGCTTCCCCCCTGATTTTGCTAATTATATGACGTAAATTTCTAATTCGTAGCAATCAATAACATTAAGAAAAAAATTCAGGCAAGCACATGCAGGTGAAAATTTGCATGGGTAGAAAGGAGAGTTGTGGAGAAACACAGTTCTGTATCAAGCCTAAGAACACTCAGTTTGTACTAAACAATGCTGTGCAAGCTGAGTAAGTTTTCAGTTATTTTCATCTGGCTAGATTTAATAAGAATGAATTCTTATTCAGTTGTAAGGAAGTGAAGACCAGGTTAGTTCTTGGACCTGCCAGGCTGAGCACAGGCAGCATCAGGTGAGGCTCCCTCATGGTAGAGCTGAACCACTCGATCTTTGCTTCGTTCATCCAACTGTTTTAGCTCCGTTTCATGAATTACTTTTTTTTTAAAAAAATGCATTTTTCTAATGAAGGCAAGCAAACTCTGGGGTGCTATGAAAATAAGAATGAAGTTATTACAAGATCCTGTAAAAAAGCTTGGTGATGAGAGCTTGTGAATAATCAGATTTGTACAGAGGACTGCAGCGGGATCTGCTGAGCTGCTGCATGGTGGATCCAAAAGCCACAATTGCCTGGTAGCAGCAACAGCAAATATTTACAGTTAGCTGTTATTTTTACATTTTAAACATGGATTTTAATTAAAAAGTCATTCCCATCTGTGACTGGTAAAATAGAGGCTTTTGTAATGGACATATTTGTTTTCTGAGGGATATATTTAGTGTGTGTATACATCAGCAGCCATCCCAAGAGACCGTCATGGTAATGGATCAAAACCAGGCTTTGCTGTAGCATGAGCAACTATAAAAACGTGTGTTGCAACTCTGTTCAGATTATGAGTTCACGCTGATAGACTCAGCCACGGCCTGGGTGTAAATCAGTGGCAGGAATTCCACAGCGTATATTTCAATTTTGCATATTAATTCCCTGTGATTTTTAAGTTCTAGTCGTGCTTAGTGAACAGATCTTTTACTCTAAGCAGAGAAACAAATTTTCCTTCCAAATAGTAATGAAAATAAAGACAAAATATGAGTTTAGATAGTGCCATCAAAATTTTGTAGATTTGCAGCTGCTTACGTAAGTTTCTTTCTTTCTTTCTTTTTATGAAAACAGGTAATCAGATCCTCTCTCTTGGGACTTTGTCAAAAGATCAGGTTTATCCGTTGAAACTCAAGGGCATTTCCATCTGTTACTCTGCACTGAAATCTGCCTTGTGTGGAAATTATGTCAGCTTTGGCGTCTTCAAGTTGTACGGGGACAACCACTTTGACAGTGTACTTCAGGCCTTTGTCAAAATGTTGCTTTCAGTATCCCACAGTGACTTGCTAGTAAGCAATTTCTCATCTTGGGAGTCTTTACGTGAAATATGAAATAACACCACCACAGGCTTTATACTGTTATAATGAGACAGAGGGATCAAGAACAGCTCACGTGCATTTTTCAGTTCAATTACTTGTATTTATTTACATTGAGACATCTAAAATACAGGTGTGATATAACTGCCATGTGAAAGGGGAGCTTTACCAGAATTTTCTTTAATCTTTTCTGGGTATTAAAAGAAGAAAAATTTGAAAAATGCTCAATTTTGTTCTTTTCCATGTTTCCAAACCTGTTTAGGTTGCTTGCATGCATTGCAACGCATCCACACATATTGAGCTGCTCTGCAATGAGTTCCAGTCTGTAAACTGCCACTATATTTTCCATAAAATTGCAAACTTTAAAGTACACAGTGTTCTGACTTCTCTGTGGGAAGACAGCAGATCTTGTGCAATATCAGCCTTAATTTGAGTTGTGGCATTTTGTTCAGAACTGTTGTTCTCCTGCTGGAAGAGACAAATTCTGGATAGATGGTTAATATCCAAATTTGTCCCTATCTCACAAAGAAAATCCTTGGAACTGGAAGAGCTTCTCAGTGAAAACTGCCAGTCACAGCAGTATTTTTCAGTTTGTTTAAATCAGTAGTTTATATCCTATGGTAAATTGGAAAAGTTGAAATTTACCAAAGATACAAAGATACTTTCTCTGTGTAAATGTTCTGATTTAATGACTAAATTACAGTTTAACACATCATGAAACAATATGATCATCTGTAATCTGTTAATGTCGTTAATCTTAATTAATCCATTTTTTTAACACATACTTGTTTAATTTTCAGCAATATCGAAAACTAAGCCAGTCTTACTACCCACTTCTGGAATGTCTGACCCAAGATCATATGAGTTTCATTACCAGCTTACAGCCTCATGTCCTAATGTATATCCTTACCTCAATATCTGGAGGACTTACTACAGTAGGTAAGAGCTGTTCACACACCACTGAAGAAGAAATTGAAGGAATTGAATTACAGTTGTTAGCTGTGGTCAGGGTTGATTTGTAATTTCTAAAGTAAATGGAGAGATTTCTAAAGTTGCTCATACCTTATTTGCACATTCTTCATATCTTAAAGCAGAACAGCAAAGATCAGTGGAAGATTTTGAATGTTAGAAGAATGTGACTATTTTGGTTAAAAGCATGAAGCTATTTTGAACATCTAACCTGTTGGTTAGCATGGTGATATTTTTAATTTATCCTTTCTTTAAAACCAGAATGGTTAAAATTATTAAGGTGCCTCTGGTAGGACTGTCCTGAATGTTCATGCGTTTGTTACTCAGAAGTAAAATATGTTGGTGAGTGTGTGTACAGGAGTCTGTCAGATTTTGTTCCTATTTGCTCAACATAGTTGCTGTATAAAAAAATGCTTATTCTGCAGTGCTGTGATATGATTGAGGGAGTTTAAAGATATCTTTGTAAGTGGAAAAAAAGAAGTAAGATTTTTAATTATTCAGTACTTCCTGAATGTGCTTTAGAGTGGAATCAGGGTAACAGGAGCGTACTTGGAGTTGCAATAAAAATACAGCAGTCTGATTGCAGTTCATTTTATTTTCTTGCACACTTTATTCAGTGTTTTTAACCAGATGACTGTCTGAATATTCAGGGTTCTGATGGGTTTTCTTTTTGGTAGCTTAAATTCGTTGGGAATATGGAAGAGAAGACTGGGCATTTGGGAAAAGAAAAAATACATCGTTACTTCCTGATGACCTGAGAATACCATGCATTTGTATGGTGTTTGACTGAGAAACTTTAAAACCCTACAGTAGTGTGTATTGATTAGGGTGGTTATTAGGGGAAAAAATAGAAATATGTAACATTAGTGTGTATAGGTGTTGCTCCATAATAGCTAGTGTTTCTCATTACTGCCAAGTGTCAGTCAAGCCCCACAGGAATGCACGAATGCACTGAGTCTCACAAAGCATTTGCTATGTTAAACACATTCAGCAGTTTTTGCTGCAAGAGGGAAACCACTCTTAGAAAGAAAATGGGTAGTGAATAGCTAAGCAACAGCAGTAAAGTAGTATTCAGGTCACTTTATTATATAATGCTGAAATCCATCTTCTCCCAGATATTTTGAGTGCTTTGTCACCTGTAATGATGGTGCAGCAGTTTATGCCTATAGGCTGGTTCTGCTGTGAGGCTGCCTGTTGATTGTTTGCAAATGGATGTGTTGTACTCAGTGTTTGTTTGACGGACAACTACCGTGTTCCTCATCTCCAGTATTACTCCACATTTGAGCTATTGGATATATTCATTTTAATAATTCACTACCATACCAAGTTTACTTTAACCGCCTCTTTGAAATCCAATTTGAATTCATGTAAAAGAGAGAAGAAAATTTAAAAGCTATATAAACTTCAGCCTTCATGTGTTGCATTTACTTTCCCTTCTCAGAAAGTGTTCATCTCTCTCTCGAGGCAGAGAGGAGGAGTAAGCAAAGTGTCTGTTTTCTGTTGTGGTTGTAAAGTTGTGTGGTTTAGGTATCTGGGAGCTGAATCATGAGGGATGACTAACTTTTAGGAATGCTTTCTTTTCCGAGAAGGGTATCAACAAAAAATTTAGCTCACCTTTTCCACATTTTGTAAACCATACCTAGCTTAGCCAGTGTGCTTCTTTCATCATAATGTCCTTGAAGTACCTAAAATAAATGCAGATTGCAAGTCTAAAAGTATTTAGACTTCTTGGTTGTTTTGTTTGTTTTTTAAACTTCTCTGAAGCTCAGTGCAGTCCATCAGAAGCTATCGTTGTGTTCATTCTTCTTTCTTTGTTTACTCTGATTCCTTCAAAGTCATTTTTCAGTCTTTGAGTCTTGCCAGGATTGCCTGTCAGTAAGAGCCAGCTGTCTCCACGTTGCCCAGAGAGGATATGGAGCCTCCATCCTTGAAGATATCCCCAGATACCAAACAAGGCCTGGAGCAACGTGGCTGACATTGGCCCTGTTTTGAGCTGGAGTTTGGACTGGAGGGTTGGTTCTTCTCAGTTCCTGCCACCACCTTTAGGATCCCATCTTATTTTTCCTGGACTTTCCACTTGCATTCTCTTATTTTCTAAAACAGTTCTTTGTTCTGCCTAAATGCCTGTGCAGCCCTTAATCTCTGTGGATGTCTCTTGCATGTTAGAAGTAATAATTACTTACCATAATGAATCAACGAGAAAATGCTTCTTTTTTTACTCCTTACGTTGACTTCTTACGTTAAAGGGATTATTTTTCTTCAGTATCATGTTTCTTAACACAGAGCATTTCAAAAATTGGTACTGATGTAGAGCATTTAATTCCTCATTTATATTCTATACATTCTTTTACTTAAGGAGTGAATAGTTTTCCCACACTTTTACAGTGACGTGTCCAGATGGACTGCTCCTTGGTGAGTTTGAAGCTCTTAACTTAGCTTTTTTTTTATCATCTCTGAGTTAGTTACCTGCACACTTTAAGATTCATTCTTCTAAATCTTTTATCCCCTCTAAAATCTTGGTATTTGGGGCATTTCCACATGTCAGACTGTGAAATACAAATTTATTTCTTAGGTGCTAGTTGATCACGTGCATCCTTCTGCCCTTAGCAGGTAGGTAAGTAAGTATATCCACGTATTGTCCCTTACATCAGAGGCACAAGAGCATTGTCAGAATAGCAGGGCTCAGGCTGATAAATCATCTGAGAGGTAATTGTGTTCTAAGCTGATGAGAACATACAAGTCATTTTCAGGAATGTTTCTAGGAACAAAAAATAGCTTGCTTTTTATTTCAGAATTCAAATACAGGGAGATCTCTTCTGTTTGACAGCAGGAAAACCATATCTACCTCCTTCTCTATTTTCTATATTCCCTTTACATATGTGAAAGCTTTGAGATTCTCACTGTTGTCAACTGTAGGATAAACATTCCCCAAATCCTTATTTCTGAGGGGTGTTCATTTTGTTTCTGAGTAAATACCTTGCTTGATTCCACACTTCATAAACACTGTGAAGGAATATGTATTCCTTTGGAAGGCCCTAGCTGTAAATCAGCTGTAATGGAAGCCCTCATCTAAGCGTTTATTGCAAGGATAAACACTCCAATAGTTCTCTTCTAAAGTGTTTACCTGGCTTTTTCACAGCTGACTCAGTGGATCAGAGCCATTTAATGTAGTCCTGCTGGCAAACTGTCACTAATCTCTGCAAAGCTTTTCTAATTCTTGTATGATTAATAGTGTAGTATGCTATTCATTGAGGAAAAAAGTAAAACATTTTTTCTGTCTTGCTGCCTAATTTAGATGTTAAATTGCTAAATCCATTTACTTTCTAGGTTTAGTCTCAAAGGCAAATAATAATGCCAGTATTGAACTGTAAGCAGTTGATGGAAGGGGAAATCATCACTTAGCTCCTTCTCCTTACCTTTACATGAAAAACAAAACAAAATCTTCTAATTTGCAGAGATTCAGTAATGGTCAGACATAATCCCCTTCAGCATGCTGTTGGCATATTGTTTACACCAAAAGTTGCTTGGTTTCTTTGTTAGGTTTTTCTTAAATAAAAAAACTCATGCTAACACAAACTCCACTCCCACTTACTTGAGCTAATGAGTAATTGGAATTGCACACATAATGCAAAAACATGGAGGTAGTTAAAGAAAAAGAAAAAAAAAAAGCCTGTGAAATCAGCAGTGAGAATGTCAAATGAACACATGCTGGCAGAGAAGAAACCAAAGGAGCCAGATCCATGTGATGGTGACTGGCACCAGAGTTGTCATCCCCGTCTCCTCCCCAGCACCTGCCCATCAACAAGCAAGTCCAGAGAGCGTGGTTTTGCTCATCAGGGCTGCTGAACCACTGCTGCACCCCAGCTGCACGCATGGGGCTGGTTCTGGCTGTAGCCATGTGCTGTAACCACGACCTGCTTGCTTCCCAGTCCAAATGATCAGCTCACAGACGTTAGAGCTGAG
Organism: Odontophorus gujanensis; assembly: GCA_013399175.1. Classification (NCBI taxonomy): domain Eukaryota; kingdom Metazoa; phylum Chordata; class Aves; order Galliformes; family Odontophoridae; genus Odontophorus; species Odontophorus gujanensis. The sequence goes on along the minus strand of VXAB01008666.1, from coordinate 26,035 downwards.
CTGACCAGCAATGAGAAATGCAGTTTGAGTGCATTTTTCCTGATTATCCCAAGCTTTTACCTCAGTGTCTTTTATTATTCTATCCTTATTATGTCTTCTCCATCATTTCCTCGGACCATTGCCTGGAATTGGTAGCTCCTCGTTGCTCTTGTTTGTTCTATTTATTCGGTTGCCTTGCTTGTCTCACTAAGATTTAGTGAGAGCGCTCTTCTGCTCCAGCACAAGGTTCCACATGCCCAGAAGAGTCATTCAAGGGAGTTTGCTTGACGCTCCCTGTCTCTTATATCTTTGCAATCAAAAGGAAAAATGAGCATAGGGAAGCATATTTGATATATAGTTATGGGCAAATTTAAGTAGCTCTTAACACTCATATCAGATTCTCATGAGCAAATGATAGCGTAGACCTGTCTGCTGTCCTGCTAAAATCACTTACTGCCGAATGTAAAATATCTGCTTGTACAGTATCAGCATGTTTAGAACTACTGCTGTTTTGTAAACTGATGATAGTGATTTACTTTGTATTATTCAATTTAAAAAGAAATAGAGTTAAGCACTGGTTTAGAAATACAGCAGAGCCCTCCTATGAAATATGTATTTTCAACTCTCTCACTTGTTGTTATTGATGGTGATTCAATTCCACCATGAATTGCATTTCTACTTTATATGCAGGACTGTTTTGGTTCAGAACACAACGAGTGCCAGGTTCCAGTCTTTACTTTGGCAAGGCTCAGAACTTCAAACTCGACTTTGTGGGCAACATTTCTTCAGATCCTGCTCTGTTGTATTAGGTCCTAGTGAGCCCACTGGGCCAATGGATGGCAACGGAGACTCTGGAGCTTGTTCCTGTCCAACAGATTTCAGCTCCTGCTGCTAAGTCAGCTGGTAGCTTTGGAGGATCGAGTCCTAGGAAGACCTTTGTAGCTTCTATGCTAGCAAATGTTTCTTCAGCATTTATTTCAAAATAATCCTAGCAAGGTGCAATTAGTTTATAGACAGCAAAGGGTTAATAGTGTCTGCACAGAGCTGAAGGAGTTAAGCAGGCACAGATCAAAATTCTTGGGTGTCCAGAGGGATGTGTTTAAATGAACGCTGCAAGGTTGGCAGGCCTCCAAATTAGCATAGTTTAAAGAATTCAAGGTACATTTAATTGGATCCTTCTAATCCCTTTTCCCTCAGAATGAGCATTTTAACAGTTTAATTCCTTTTGCAACCCCCACACATCTCTTACTCCAGTGGCCCATCTAAAATAAATGCTGTGAACTATAAAAGGCCTCGACAAGTTCTAGCTGAAGTCGGTAGGAACTGGATGGGGGCCTCAGTGCTCCACTCACTTGGATTTGATGTTTGCAGTTGTAGGGGTTATCAGTTGTGGCTAAACCTTGCACCCAGCACATTAAAGCAATGCGTGCACACAGGGAGCTTCAGCTGGTGGTGGCACGATGTGGTCTAATAATGTGGCCCTGCCCAGGACTGCAGCACTGGGGCTGGGCCAAGGAGCACCTCAGGTGTCAGGGCAGGAGGAGACAGCAGCTGGGAAGGGGGAAGGGGCTCACCACTATCTTCAGGAGAGCTCTTGAGAAAGGAGGACCAGCGCGCTGCTATCGCCATGCTGAGGCACAGAAGTGAACAGAATCCTCTTTCACAGCAGCAGCACAGCAGGCAACACCTAGCAACAAAATAACTTACATAAATCAGGCAGACGTATTTACTCTGCAAATAGGTTTATGCACTTAATCTCCCTTACTTATGGAAACAGTAAGTAATGGTATGAAGTGGTTTTCGCTTCTGCTTTTCAGCAGTGTCCTTGCTGTCGTGACTTTTTGTGATAGGGACGTTTATGTACTGTCAGTTAGTCACTGCAGTGGTGTTGTTGAAAGCCAGGTGTAATCTATTTTAATTTCCTTGAGTTGCTCATTGTTAATTGGAGTGACCACTTGGCTGCTCCGTGGTCACCCGGTCAATACCTGCATGGCCTCTATCTGCTGTTTCCCACCTGACCTTGACTGTAAGCTCTTGGGGGCAGATAAAAACAAAATGTTTGGTTTCAGAAGCCTGGAAGGTTTAATATGGCAAAGGTTTCATGTGTTGTTAAAAGCAATGTTCAAAACTGGTCCATTCGAATACCAAAACCAGGCATGACGATGTATCTATTAGGCTAACATCAAGTAGATTTTTAAATCTGAACTCTATGAGTACTATGAAATGTAATTATTTGTTACTCTTTTATGGAAACAATTTCAAAACCATTTCATTTTTTACACAGATACAGTCGTCTCTTCCAGCTGTTGTGCCAGTTTAGACTACATTGTCACGTACCTCTTCAAGCACATAGCTAAAGAGGGCAAGAAGGCTCTGAGGTGTAGAGAAGCTTCACAGGATGGACAGAGATTGTTAAATTTCATGCAGCATAACCCGGAAGTGCTCCAGCAGGTGAATTACCAGATTTTTCTCTGGGGTATTATCACGTTTTGGAATATTCCTGATTTCTGAACCCTTTGTTACTGCACACCAGGGTAGCATTGGCGATTCAGTAGCAGAACAAATCTCCCTAGGCTGGCCTGCAACCCAGGGCAGCTTCAGCTGTGTTCTCATGACAACCAAAGACTGAAGATATTTTCTGTTATACTGGAAAGTGTAGGTGCTTGGCTGCACAGTATCTTAAAACTTTGTGTTCCATTTTTGTTCATAAAATGAGGTGTGTTAAGATAATCATTGCATTTCTATTTAAAAATAAAAAATAAAAAAAAGGTAAGGAAAGTTCTCTGAAAGTGTTGTAGGAGCATTCAGCCACACGTTTCTGTAATGAAATGTTAAATTGAGTAGCTGTATACTCCTGAGTGCAAATGCTTTATTTTGCAGTAGATGAGTCATGGATTTTTCAGTTAAAGGTGAATACAATAGAAATTAAATCCCACGCTTGTGGAAGGGAAGTGATTGCTGCAGCACTCAAGAAAGATTTCCCCTTCCCACCTCAGTCCAGTTCGCCGTAGCTGAGTGCATTAAGAGAAGATGAGGATGTTCTTAGCTGTGTATCTCCCCGTTTGCTCCATGCCATGTTCCCCTGAAATCTCATTCAGCTCTTTAAAGACGTGTCTTTACCAGATTTGGTGGATTCCTCATGCAGTTGCAAAGCTGCTGTTTCAGGAGCCACGTTTCACAGGTCTGGAGGCTTTTAGCAGATACAGAAGTTATTAACAAAATGCAAATGACTGCAGTCGTCTTAGGGTTGCCCTAATAGATACGCTGTCATTTTGGCAGGAGCTGACACACAGTCACCATCACCCCGTGGTAACTGTTGCATTTGTTTTCTGGTCTTAATTGAAGGTGAAAAGTAACTAGTACATTCGTGGCATTATACTGCATGTTGGGGGAATATTACTGATGTTTATTATTGACATCATTGTCAGAATAAGGTACTCCCTTGCCGCCGTACACGTGCCTAATAGGGGTGCCATAGGAGCCAGCAATGAAGTCAGCATTTGGATACGTCAAATTACTCAGCACCAAGCGTGCCATGATTCCAGCATAAAGGACAGAACAGCATCCCAGGCTCTATGCTTGTCTGCACTTGTGGCAGCCTTAATGCAATACCTTGTCTGTTAATACGCAGTAATCTGTCACTTGGCAGCGTATGACTGGGCGGTGATCTGTCTTTATTAACTTCAGATTCTGTGGAATACGTTACATTTGTTTTGAATGCAGGCTTTCACAAACTCTTTTAAATATTAATGGCTGGTCTCCTGTAGTCAGCATAAATATGATTTGCATTAGCACTAGTCATAGCATATTGAGTGCCTCTGATGTCAACTGCGCAGCGTACTCATATCTGACATCATCTCCCGAGGTCACTGACAACTTTGACCTTTATTCTCGTGCACAGTTTCTGTAGTCTCAGAAGCTCTTTTGAATTGATTTGAAATTTTGACTCTTCCCTTTATGAGGCAGTAAAATTGATAATTATTCAGATGGGAACCGAGCACTGAGTGAAAAATCAATTCCACCCGCTCTCTGCTGCGTATAAAATTACTTTTGAGTCTGCCGGACTGAACGGATGGCCGAGGTAAAAGCAGCAGGCAGAAATAGTAGAGAGGATTAGCTGGACGAAACTAATAGCCTAAAGGGATGGCTTTTGAGATGAGGGAGTGGGCCGGTTGGGGGTTATTATCAGCAATGATGGGGCTCATTGATCATATGTTTACATCAGGTTTCCATTGGGTTATAAATCAGCCCTGAATAGAAACGGAACCCAGGGCCTCGCGTTTTACCAGAGGGACGATGTATTAGATTATTCTCATTTTCACACTCGGATGAAAAGTGAGACATTGATTATTCATCGGCTGGCCATTAAACACTGGTTTTAGAGATGATTTGACTATCTTGGCAGCTCACGAACAAGGTTGCTGCTTCATAACCAGCGGTTTCGGTTTTCAAGACATCTGTGTCGGTTAAGTAATGCATAACCCTATTAAAAGCAATGGGTTACAAATTGCTTAACAGTGCTGAAAAACTAGACCCTAATGACTAATTGTGTGTTGAGTTTAGAGAGGTTTGTCAGCTCTTTAAACTAAACTGATGCAATGATAACTGCAATTATTTACTAGTTAGAACACTTTTTTTTTCCAACTTATATCTCTGGAAGTAGTCGGGTAATTAAAACCTCCAGCAGCACCGGAGGAGCGGCTGCCTCGACTCATCCCGTCAGCTGTGGGGCTGCAGTGAGGCTCAGCCACACTGCTTTCCACTTTGAAAGCAGCTCTCAAAGTGGGCACTGGGAATCATTCCCTGGGGCAGGCACGGAGCTCTGGGGCCACAGTGCCAGCGTTGGAACCACGCGAGCTACCGCAGCACTGCAGCAGGGCGCTGGGAGCGGAGCAAGCATCCTTCGCTGCAGCAGGCAAGGCTGGGGAGCAGGAGGAGCTGCTGGCAGCAGGTGCTGAGGGCAGCAGGGGCAGCAAATGGGGCTCCCAGCGTCTGTGGGCACCTACTGGACCTCAGCAGTACCTTCTTTCAGAGCTTCTTGGCTTAGAAGTTTTACAGCTGAGCACTTGTTCGCTGTTAGATGAGGCATCAGAATGCAGTTTGGTAAACTGGTGGTTGTCCGTGCATGAGGCGCTTATCTTCAGCCTCTAGAGTAGTGGAGTTATGTAATTAAAACCTATTAATTCATATTTGGTTTGCTTAGGAGCATCCCATAGCAACTCTGGGTGGGTTTTTTTGGTTTTTTTTTTGGTAAGGTATGATTGTACAAAGACAAGAGCAATAGAAACCAGGAGCAAAACAATTTCATGCTGAGGTTTAAGGACCAGCATCCTTTTAAAGTGTAACAGTGGCTCTTGGCTCTGGCTCCACTTTTTGTTTCGTTTTCAGGGCAAGCTGCTTAGTCTGAGTCTCACCTGCACCGTTGTGTCTGTGTCTCACATCTGAATTTACATGTGTCATGTAACCTGAGATGTGTGGATAGAAATTTTTCCATTCAGCTATTGCTGCTACATTGGGTTGTGTTTTGAGCATGTTAATAAATAATTTTATAATGCTCCTACTGCCATTTGCTGTCATTCAGGAGCAACTTCCCTGTGTCATCTAAACCAGTTGGAGCCGATGTTTGCTGCACTTTATGAATGAAAGTATAATTTTGAGGGTTTCAAGATGTGACCTCTGTCTTGTAGAACCATGCACATTATACACATTTGGCTGTTAGTGCAATTTTGGCACGAAAAAGTGCTGTTTGTGTTAGTTCTTTCCAAAAAAACAATCCGTTCTGTAGCATCTTTCACCCATAGTTCTGGCAGGCATCCCTCTGAGCCACGAGTGGTACTCAGATAACCCTGTTTGCACAGCCATCGTTAGGTTAGGCCTGTGCAGGGTGTGGGAGGCTGGAGTGGTTCCACAGAAACATGATTTTGGCGATCCCTTCCTTCCCTGGCCTTACGTACGTGGGAAGGAATGGGACAGCATATTGCACGTTGATCGCATGCAGTGCATTGTTTGCAGGAGAAGCTTGCAGATAAGCCCATGGACTTTTTTCTTTACTGTGATCAAACACTGTACAAGTGCTTGGATTAGACCTGCATGGTGTTGGTGCCAACACCCAGCTCATCGGCTGTGGGTGAGGAGCGCTGCAGCACAGGAGCATGGGCAGGGAAAGGATGGCATGGGCAGCAGTGCAGTAAACAGGAGCATGTGCTGCTTAGTGCTCGCCCATGAAACCTCAGCAGGCTGTTCAGAGCTGCCAGTGATGTCCCACTCCAACCAGTGACAGAGGTGCACAGCGTGAAGCAGCACGGCAGCACTGCATAGCAGTCGTAAACCAGAAAGTAAAATGGCACTTGCAGTGAAAAATCACATTAGTAGTAGAGCAAAAATGCACTGTCGAGTGCCACCTTCCTCTTTTTTGCCTTTTCTGTAGTAGTCAGCGATGTTTGTGTTTTTCAGATAGTCCCCATGTTCAGCTAGAGCGGAGCTATGCATAGTAGCTGAAATAAATAAGGCCAAGAGGAGGTGTGTTTATGCCTCCTGCAGAAAAATGTGTGCAGAAGCACGTCACAGAAAGAAATGTGGGCTGTGCTGACAGAGGTCAGCTGTGCGGGGCGCTGGGTAGCGGAGCACCTGAAGCCACGTGTTGGACCATACGCTTAATTTTAATAGCAGTCCAAGCCACAGGTGCAGCTGTTCCTGTGCTTAAAATGAAATGTGCTTAGAGGCTGTGCTGAATCAGGAGCAGAGTGCTCAGCTTCTGCAGGCTTCAACGCTTTGATACGACAGTGAGAGGGATTTTCAGTGGGGCATCTGTTTTCAACCCCGTAGCACAATTTGGAAATGTTATCCAACGCTATCATAACTTTCTTTATTAATTGAAAGCGATGGAGATGTACCAGCTGTAGCCCAAGCCAGCAGAGACTTGGGTGGCTAAGCAACAGAAAAGGCACCATATTGAGTGAGCCAAAATTCAGTCTCAGAGTCATTTATTTTAACCAGTGACAATACGTTTAGACTCTAGTGTTTCGATTTGATTGATGGTTTAATATCATATATAATTTTTTTAATGAAGGGAACCCATTTAAATATGTTAACATTTGCACTAGTAGTCTCCCATGTACATAACTGCATTTAATCGTTGCTCTGATTGTTTTTGTGGTTGCGTAATTTGTATCAGCAAAATAACGATGTCAGAGCCATCTTATCTTAATGAAAAATAGGATTACTGCTCTTACACACGCTTCTTCCTGCACGTGTGTGAGGCAGCAGCGGGCTCGGTCTGCGGAATATTGCTAAGCACACCGCTTTCACTGCGTGAGTGCCGTCAGCCAAGAAATCAAACCATATTAATGAGCTCAGAGCCTTTTCTGATACCGCTTTGTTTAAAGCCCTGTTGTGATTCGCTGTCATGTGAATTGAGTAATTGGATTTTAAGACTTTTAATGTTAAAATGCATCATCATTACTGATGTATCTGAAGATTTCACGCTCTTAATAATGGTGCTAAATCGAATTGGGAATCTCCTCTTAATCACCCAAGCTGTGCTGCAGCTCGCACAAACAGTTTCGGGGACGGAGAGAAGTTTAGGGCCACGGAGTAACAAGTATTGTACAGAATTCATGTATGGAAACAAAAAGCTGCAATTGGGCTCGCAGCACAAAGTGCTAGAGGTGTCAGTGTTGGATGTGCACCCTCGGGCTAGGCAGCTGGTGTATGTATGCTTTTGTTTATCAGTTACTGGTTTATGTAGCCTTTAGGCCAGCACATGAAACAATCGTTCCTACAGGGTCAGCTGCTGGTCAGAAGCAAAGTAAGAAAAGACTTTGCGCCGAAGCGCGGCAGCCATCATTTCAGTGCAGCTGGCACCTGCTACTGGTGCACAGCGGGAGGGTTAAGGGTCAAAGAGGCAGTTGTTCTAAACTCAGTGATGGCTTAAAGGGACTTGTAGATTAATCTGCTTTATTAACTTCTGTATATTAGATAACTATTGCAGTGAATGACAGTCCGTCTTTCTGAATAAGTCCCTTCACCTCTTTCTCTTTTAAATTGGCTTTTGAGTAATGAATATTAAATAGAATACATTTCAGGGTAATTAAATGGAAGCATTAGGATGATGTTGTTTTACAATCATATCTATAAGTTTCTTGTGTATTTATCTTGTGTTATTACTGTTGGTTGCTTTCTGTTAGCAGAACAAAAAGCATCAGTGTTCCAATTAAAGCAGAGGGACCGGCTGTATTTCACAATAAGCTCCTGCCTTCCGCGCGGCATAAATATTTTCAAAAGGCGAATAAGTTTAAGTAGAAGTATAAAAAATGTTTTATTCCTTGTTTGCTGGGTGCAATGTAATACTTTACATTACTTGGAAATGTTCGATTTCTGCTGGCCGCGGTGGTTTTATATAAAACACTAAGAGGTGCTGGTTAGGGGAAGGGCAAAAAATATTGCCGTTCCATAGAATCTAACTAGCAATATGAATAGCACCAATAATTTTGTAAAGTTCACATTATAATTCAAAATCCAGTTAGAAGTGATGCTTGCAGTCTGGAAAGAAAGCAATATCTTTACAAAATGGATAGGGAAAGGTAACAATCCATTCCATGAGCTGCTACTGGCAGATTTGCTATGTGAGTAATGAAAGTCAGTCTCGGTGAACGAACGCCCTCCCCTTCCTCCATTAAAAACAAATCCAATGTAAAAATGGTAGCGTAGCGATGGCTTACAGGGATGCTTAATTGCTGCTGGGCACGAGAGCAGTGAGACAGTGCTCAGGTGGAAGCGTGGTGCATGGTGGGCAGCATGCCCTGCCCTGTCCATTTTGAGCAGGTAACCCTGCCACGTTCATGACTTTTGGGGCCCTGGGATGGTACCTCAAAATCCACACTTTTCCCAGGCTAATAAATTGCTGTTGTCTTTGGCTTCTTGTGATTCTGAGTGAGATTTGTGTTGTTAGAGACTTCTGAGATCATCAACTCTGGAAACTTTGGTGGTTTGTTTTCTTTCTACTGAAAACTGAGATTCTCTCACATTTATGTATCTCCAAGAACAAGCACAGTTTAAAAAAATAATAAAAATGGCAAGGGATGAAATTCAGGAGCAGGGTTAATGTAGCTGAGCTGACATTAACACATTTGCGTGGTTCAGGTGAACACAGTGTCACTTCAGCAGACCTTCCCCTGGGCACACTGGGACAGGGGCAGCCAGCACTGCACCCAGGGCTCCCGCACTGTGCAGCCCCGACCTCGCCATGTCACCGTGCCTCTGAAGTTATGATTCGTTTCCCTTTAAAAAAAGAAGAAAAAAAAATTAAAAATGAAGTGCGTGCAGCCATCCTTTAAAATCTTTTTAGCGTGACAAGTAAAGTAATCTTCCATTGATACTTAAAAGTCCATCTGCAGAAATTCAGGGAGAATGTTGAGAGAGACGCAATATCTATTGAAATGTTGAGTGTCAAACTGCCAGGGTAATGTATTTAGTATGAAATATAATATTCAGTGCATTTTGTTTTGATGACTGCATGAAATAGCCTTGTGCTCTTATCCTTTGTTGTTGTTGTGAAAGATGATATTCACTAAGAAGTGTCGGTGACTATTGAAGACACAGTAGCAATGTGCTTATTACCATCTTTATCATCCGTCTTTTATGTTTATTCACAACGGCTTTGGTTACAGTTCAGTTCACCAGGATAACAAAGACACTTCTAATTGTTCCACAATAGAAATTAGAATCAGTTTATGAACAATTTGAAAACAGGAGAGGCTTGCAATGTGTTAGGCGATCGGTAATTAATACTTTGATTAGCCTCTTTAAGTTCCATGCAATTAGGCTGCTCAAATGAAGTCAGCGGCGTTGCTTTATGGAGGATCCTTGAGCAGCAGTTAGAGCCACGCTTCTGGGCTTCCCAAAGCCTCATCTCCTGCAAGCAGTGCTTTGAAAGCACAGCCTCCTCTCTGTCCCTGCTCGCTGTGTCCACATCAATACTAAACTGAGGGTAAGTACAGGTAAAATAAGTGCCCAGGTTCTGATTTTCTCCCTTCTAGCAGTTCCTGTTGATGTGGGTGCACTGTCTGTGCTGCTGCTGGACATCTGCACGCTTGGAGCCAGCGCTCGGCTGCTTGCAAAGCCCGGCTGCCTCGTGGCAGTGAGAGCGTGAGAGTGACTGGCGCTTTGGTAGGGCCTCCTGCAGCACGTCTCTGAAGAGCGATGGTCCTGCAGGCAGAGATCCCGCTCCCTAAGCTGAAATCCTTCTGCAGCACTGAAATCCCACACTGCCTTTGTGCACCAGCTCCCAGCACCTGACGGAAGGGAGGGCACGAGCAAATGGCGCGTGAGGAACGTGCGCGCTGCGAGCCCTGCGGTTAGCGGAGGGGAAGGCAGGAGATGCAGATGTAGGGCCGTTTACATTCCTGAAGAGTGACTTGCTGGAAGGCAGTGGGTGTAGGTGGAGCTGCTGTTCCCTCCTCGTCCAAGAGGATGAAATACTGTGTTACAGACATTGTTTGGGAGGTGTGGGTGGTGGACACCAACCTCTTCTTCTGACGTGTTTCAGGTAGGAGTGCTGGCCGAGCAAAAAGGGAGAGGCCCTTAACCTGTGGGCTTGGAGGGAACACCAGCAATCATCCGAGTTGACGCGCAAAGATCTGAACCCAGCTTCCTCTTCTTTATTGATAAGAGCAGAGAGGAGTGTATATTAATTTTTTATAAGGATTTTAAAGAGCTCAGCTGTCTCCTACACCAAACCAACCTGTAGTTTATGGTACAAATGTGATAAGTTGTGCATTCCCAAACTGCTAATTAGTCACAGTTCCATCATCCTTAAAAACAGCTGCCGTGCTGTGTGTTACGGCCACTTCTCTAGGAGGAGCTGCCTCTGAAATAAACAGCACAGGTTAATTTAACGTGACCGCCGTGCTATCTGCAACTGAACATCTCTGGATAATGCCACCTAAAAATGCAGACGAAGAGTTGATGTTGCAGTCATAAGTTATTCCAGCCTGAGGTAGAATAATTTGCTGCCTATGAGGGAACACAGATGGATAGGCAGAAAGAAGCTGTGCGGATACGTGAGTTGGTAAACATCTGTCAGCTGCACCAGATATCCACGTACAAAATCCAGCACTTCAGGCAGCGTGTGAGTCTGTGACATTCAACAGAGGCTTTCCATGAAATTCAGCACAGACAGAAACAAGTCAGCATACTCTGCAAGGTAACAATTAATGAACCGTGTCCCCTCCTCCTGCAGAAGGAGGAGGTGTTTCATTCATCAGGCATCTTCCATGTTGCTGCAGTTAACTGTTCTGCTCCCAGTATTTAATGAGCTGCTCTGTCCCACAAGCTTAGCACCTCACTGAGTGTTTGCAGCAGTCAGCTGGCATCACTTTTCCTCCCTGATGGATGCCAGCTGACCCAGGAACACGGTCTCCCTTAGGATAGAGGGGCCTGCTTCTGAGAGGCAGAAAAGGAGCTGGCATCGTAGACTTTGACATGGCAGCTCAGAGCCAACTGCGGTACGAATAGAACACGTTCTGTCACCTTAGAATACATCCTTAAATTAGAGGGAAGAGTATAGGGCAAAGCGTATTGCTCTGACCAGCTCGTGTGCAGGATGCAGCTGCTCCAGCTCCTGCTCTGCCCTGATTGCATCCTAGTGCAGTGCAAACAGCTGCTGGGATCCTGGCAGCTGCCTGGAAGCACTCACTAACTGACTCACTGCTGGTTTTAAATGCTGAAACTGAGCCTTAGTTTTGAAAAGTCTGCTTTGCCCTATTGGTCTGTGTTATTGTGCCAGTTTTATTTTAACACTGAAGAAATAGAAAGCTGTTTTCAGTGGCTGTGGTATAGTAAATTTATTGGGCGCATTGCAGGCGCTTGTCATTAGCCTTAAGCTATCATCCTAAGTGTATCTTTCTGAGTATGTGCTTATGCTTCTTTTTCAGATACAAAGTCAGGTTTGACATAAGTTAGTACAATCTTACTGTGTGATTATTTCTTCTGGCTCATGGTTTGGACCTACTTGAAGTGAGCACTCCCATACTTAGAGCCCTTTGGCCAGTTCTTAAGACATATCCGTGGAAACGACAAGAGCCACAGTCTGTAACTGTTCTCTTTTTCACATCTGTTGCCATCTTTTCCATCCCTTCTGAACACCGGTTTAAAAAAAGGAGACCCTCCCTGTGCAATGTAACATATACTGGTAGGAATACCCTGTGAAAGTTACAGAGGCTTCGGTCATATTTCAGTCCACGTGCTGCAGATATACACTGGTTGATGGCAGATGCCTTCTCTCATTGTTCTTTTTGACCATTTAAAGCTTTCATGAAGGGAAGCAAAAAGGCCCAACCCAGTTGAGATATGAGATTGAGTCCCCTGCAGTCTTACTGTTAAGACTTTCCTGTAGCTTCTTAAGCTTCAGCTGTTGAATCATGAAATTTTAGTCAGTAATGTATACTCACATATACACACACACACGCGTGTACACAAATATGGGAATTATATATGCTTAAACTGTTATATTTTTCAAATTCCAATTGGTTTGCTATTTCTGACAAGTGAAAAGTATTTATTTAGTTTGGGAACGATCAACTTGCTCTTACTTTCAAAATAAATACAAGGCTTTAGTTTTCTTATTCCGGCCAGAAATGTTATCTTTGAACAAAGACTCAAAGTGGAAAATGTCAATCTGAAAGTTGGGCTTTCTACTAAAATAAATATTTTAAAACAACAGATTAAAATTTAAGGTATTTAATAATCTTGGAGCATTTAAATCTTCCTGATATTATTAGTAAATGATGATCCATTTATTGATATAGAAGGAATTGATGATGAAAGAACTGAGAACTCAAAAGGACATTTAAATTAGTAATCACAGCTCCTAAATTAAGAACAGACTGCCTGAAGCTAGAGCTATAAAATCTAGCAAGTTTTGTGTGCTAAACAATGAAAATGGGGAACTCTTTCAGATCTGAAGAGTGGAACGTGTTGCCACCAGCCAAGTGCCTGATCAGAAACCATGGGTGTTCTTAAGGCCTCCTGGATCTTAATGCTGCCTGTGGTGTTATTGCAGTGTTCTTTATGTTAAAAAAGTGGTTAGGTGCAGCAGAACACAATATTCATCCCAACATAGGAGAGAGAGAAATGAGTTGCAGGACCTGCTCTGGTGCAAGTACTCTGCTGGTATCACAAAGCAGCAAAAAAAAAGCCTTTTTAAAGGAAAACCAGCTTCTTTCCCATCTTCTACAGAAAAGAAGAAATCAGAATAAGGGGTGTCTTGAGCAACATTTTCCTGCACTACTGCAGAGAGAAAGAAGCTCTGAAGGCAAAGAGGCTCTGAAGAATTAATTTATTGGAAGAACAGTTCTTTACTGTTGCCTCTTCAGTCAATAGTTTCTTTTGTACTGAACAAATGTGTCAGGAGAAACATTATTGAACCAGATAAAGCGATGCCTTACATTTAAGATAAGAGAACAGAGACAAGGGTGCCAGTTTGAACTATGTCAGAAGTGGATTATCTGCTTCTACAGCCCCTTCCTCGTTCATACCTCTGTCCCAACCTCAGGTCTTGCTTTCTGCCTGGGGCTGCCACCATCCCCTGCTCGGGAGGTTGGGCAGGATTGGATCACCATAACATTGCCATCATTGTTTCTCCACATACTGCATCATAAATACAAATCTATTTAAGTGTGCGTCAGCAAATACAATGCAGAGGGAGAGGCACATAGTTTCAGAGGCTCCTTCACAAGCCTGAAGAGTTCCAGCTCCTTTGTGACCTGAACAACAGAAATGGCCATACGGATGGAGCTGTGTATCTGCAAACTTCCTGACACCCTATTTCTCCTGATGACACGAGCTAGCAGGAACAGAGCCAAATAATGACCGTGTGAGGTCTGAGGGAGGATACCAAGGATGCCACTTGCTGACATGGGAAGTGCTGTTCTGTGTTATGTGAGAACAGAAGAGAGGCAGGGGATGGAGGGTTAGTGAAATTAAGTGGCAGCCTGGTACTTCTGCCTGAGAAAGAGTTAAAGTTTGGTGCAATGCCAGTAAACGAGCTGTCTGCTGAGGCAGAGCTTCATTATGAAGTGGCATGAGCCTCGTCTAGACCAGCTCAGTTGCCTTGCAGATGAGGTTGTGCGGGCTGCATCACTTAGACATAAGTTCTGTGCAGCAGGGGTGAGCTCCCAGTGCTTGTTCGTGGGCGCAGTCTCTTTTGGCATTGTGTCAGCAGTAGTGTAAAACAAAGAAGGATCTGGAATGCTAACAGCTTGCTGTAGGCTCACACAGAAATAGCACAGGAAACCTTGCTACGCAGTAAAACAAAGCAGCAGCAGTAGTAGTTGTGATGGAAAGACATGGAGAACAGGAGAAGGACGTTGGAGGCTGTTACCGTGGATTTTGGTGCCCTTCATCTTGGTGGAATTAGGCACAGTAATTGCTGATGGCTTCTGCTGTGTGCACTCCTGACAACCTTGGGTACCGTAGACAGGATTGCCCTGATTTTATGCTTGCATAGGATGTGTGAGACATCTGCTGAGACAACACGGTGGGATTGCAAATTGTCCACCTCTGAAAGCAGTGAACTTCTGTAACTTCAAGAAAGGCATTAATCACTGTTCCAGAGCATTCATGGGCAGGTGTTAAGCTTTCCTTGTGTCAGTGAGCTGATGCCACACGTCCCAGCAGTGCCTTTAAACAGAGGCAACCTTGTGGAACAGCATCAGCACTGGCAGTGTTGTAGCTGCCTATGAAGCAGAGCTGTGGAATTGAATTTCTCCACATGGAGAAAGAAGATGCATCCGTTGACATTCATTAACACTTGCTGAACATTTATGGAGACCAAACAGTGGATGTGAGTGCAGTGAGGAGTGGCTGCTGGGCTGCAGCAGTGGTGACAGTGGCAGTGGGTGACCTCCACTGGTGCAGACTGTTAGAAGTGCAGCATGCAGCTAATGTTCATTGCTGGTGAAAATGCACAGCTACTGGTGGTGACCGTGCTGAAAAACAGTGTTTTGTAGCTGAGAATTTGCTCTATCAAACAGTGTTGTTGTGCTCTATGTATCTGTTTTAGTTTCCAAGGAAGTGAAAACACGTTACTTTTGGAGCAGCCTACATAGAAGGAGTTGTAATTATTGTTCGTGTTTGGAAAGTGCTTGCACAGAGATACTTGGGTTGCTTGCAAAGCAGTGTAGTAGAGGTGATTTTGTCCTGTGAGTAATGGAAGATATTTTGTCTGATGTGTAAACTGTGGAGTCTGGATTAAAATCGGCCTTTCCCATGTCAGAACTTGTGTTCCTAACTTGAAAGCTCAAATAATTTGTGGATATCTCTGTTGCAGGTGATTTGTAGTGCTAGGATTCATCTTTTTCATTTAGTGAAACATGCTGTTTGACTTAGCCTTGGTCAGTTATTACAGGCGAGTTTGTAGTGTGGCAGCTCTCTGGAGACCCTGCTCATAGCTACTCATTGGCCTAGAAGAAAGGATTTAATGATTTTCCACTTCTCTTATGTTTGGTTTTAGGGTGTAGATATTTTATAAGTGTGAGTCAAACTATTTACTGGTGACATTTTACAAATTTTCATTCTGTTTAATCTCTGAGTAATGGTTTTAGGTTCATATATGTTATGGCCTTTGGCATTTGGGACTACTGTATCTCCAGGATATCTGCAGATTTTGTCTGTAAGTGGATTCTATAGCTACTTTGTGATTTATTTCTATAAAAGTTGTGCTGATCCCTAAAATAAGTCCCACCCTCCCTAGCTACACACACCAGCAGTGTAGATGCACAGCAAGACCAGCAGAGGCCCCCGGGGGGGAATTCCCAGTGTGGTGATAGCCAAAGGCTCTGGTTACAGCCAGCCTACGAGCAAAGTCAGGTATCTGTCTTCTGCTTGAGTAGCAAAAGAACTTAGCTGTATGAATTGATGGGTCTCAGTGCTTTATGAAGTTGATCAAGTGACATTATGCCTACTGTAGATCTCCGTAGGTTACATCACAGAAGTGAAATGCCCCAGATCACAGGCTTGGATTTGTAACTGCTGTGTAATTGGTGTAGATTCACTGATGGCTTGCTGTGATCAGGATTACCTTCGTCACATTGGAGGTTCCCTTCAAATGCACTTCAGTGTCATACATAAGAAGGAAGACATGGGTGTGAGAAAACCAGGATCTTGAATAGCACCTTGAGATTAATCTGAAACAAATACAGATTTCTGGACACACATTAATTACTGTCCTAGAAGTGAATCTGTTCCTTAAATAAACACAACTTTAAGTTTCTATTCCTATTTGTTTTGACTTCCATAATTACGACTTTGGACCTAAACTTTAACGTCCGCTTCCTTCATTTCTTCACCTGGTAGTTCTGGTTACAGAAATATTTGTTTGGAAGAAGGACTTCTGGCATACTGTACCCATCCATGAAATTTCAGCATGTTAGTAAAGGCTCTGGTAATTTTCATCACCGAACTGTTGGAATTTTCTTTCAGATGATGTCAATCCTAATGAACACCATCATTTTTGAAGACTGCAGGAACCAATGGTCTGTGTCACGACCACTGCTTGGACTTATACTTCTCAATGAGAAAGTGAGTATGTTAGAGATTCTACTCTTCATATGCCAGAGCATTTGAAATCATTATTTCACACAGAACAAAGCTGCCTTTGGCCCTTTCAGATCCCTTCCCTCTGTCCTTGGAACCTGACTCACTTATCCCCATGCTAAGAGGAAAGTTCAGCTCGTGCACCAGATAACACTTCACAGATGTGTTCACAAAGGCTGAGTGGCTTCATTTTGATAAGAAGGTCTTCTCAACCTTTACCCCAACTTTTACACCCAACCTTAGATCATGCAAGTATAGCAAACCTTTTTTTTTTCTTTCTCTCCTTCTTAATAGATTTTAAATCTTTGCTTTTCCAGAAAAGGAAAAGCAAGGTAAAAATGATAGGCAAGCTCATCTGGCTTTTAGGTACAACACTGAAACAAGAACACTGTGGAAATCACATCAGAAGAATTGCTTCCTAGAAAAATAGTTAACCAATTCCTTTTTCTGAAAGGTTTCACAGGAACAAGTAGCTTTGAGGATATTATCTGAGCTCTTACACTTAAGTACCAGCATTGATTGCAATTTGGATTGTGTTCATCTGTGGCAAATTGTATAAACCAGGAAATACTCTGCAATTTGCCCTTTCAATAAAATCTGAAACTATGAATTTGGATATACCCATCATGTTTCCCTTGTGACTTAATAGAGACAATATTGTTAGAAATGGAAACCATCTGAGTAAATGAATGTGAATTGATCTAAATGTGTGCTTTTTTTTGTACAGCGAGGCATTGTTTCTGAAGATACTGACCTGTTGTATTTGCCACAGTTCAGAGCTGGCTCTAACTTTATTCTGAATTGCTTTATATCCTGGGCAGTCACAAGCCTCAGTGTATTACTGCTTTGGAGAATGAATTGTCTATACAATAAGAGGGTGCTGGAAAAAAATAAGACACTAAGATTAGCAGCAACTGCATACATTAAAATTCAAACTGAAATCCCAGCTATGGGAGGAAACTAATAGAAGAAGAAAATATATCAAGAAGAGAAGCGCTGTCTCATCATTCACCTGTGCTGAAGGATCCAATTTTAGCCATATCCAATAGCACTGTCATTCATCTTCTTGGTGTGTTATTGTGATTTAAATCCAGGCTCTATAAGAGAGAGCAGTTCTTTTAAAATGATTGAGAGGGAATAAGGGCAAATTCAGTGTTTAGGAAAACTTTATGACATCACAATATTATACTTTACAGATGGAAGCAATATTTCCTACTTTGGAAGGAAAACTAATCATTTTCTATCTGCTCTGAGTCACTGCATCATTATAAAAGTGGGAAATAAGTAGTTTTGTGCATTCCCAATCTTGTTCAAGACGACACTTTTGTTTATATAATGCTTCTGATTTATAGCGTTTAAGTATTAGCCTGACTACATATTAATTATGTGTTTTTTGATGTTAGCTGCTTCAGTATGAGAAGAAATTAAATATTTCACTTGAAGATAAAACCGTGGAGCTGTAAATCACAAGAAATAAATTCGTGACTGGCGGAATATTCTTTTTACTGAAATTAGACTAGTTCTAATGATTCTGTGTTCTGCTTAGCAGACACAGATGTGTACAAGTGCCTTCACTTACAAACAAGCCTTACATTTCTTTTGGAGGGATGGAAAACAGGAAATATCATTTACAATATTTGTACTGCCCGTTTTGCATCAAGCGTATTATTTTGTGCTCAGAAAAAAAGTAGGTAATGTATTTAGATGCGGCTGCAAGAGTCATCTTTCCTCAGCTCGTTCCAGTGCACCACCAGCTGATTTACTGAGAGTAGATTCCTTTATTTCAGGTAGGGTCTCTGTCTGTTCCTGTGGTAACAAGCACACATTAACCACGTTTTACTTTTATTGCTTGTTCTCGTCTACTTTTGTTTTAATGACACTTTCTTTGCCGATAATTCATCTCAAAGGGAAGGCAGCAGGTTTACCTGGGGACTCAGAAAAGCTGGGACTCGTACATGCTTGTCCTAATGGGATGAGCTATGCCAAAATGGGAGTTGTATTCAGAGTCCACCCTAAAACAACACTAAATCTTTTGAGACAGCATCAGCTTAAAATCAAACACGATGGTTTCCAGTGGCTCCTGACATCATTCCTCTCCCAAAGTGGGGCAGCAAGTGTAATTTAAATTCTAATGGCAGAAGATTGGCAGGAAGAGCTCTCTGTATCCTGATGATGTAGCAACCCTGTCTCCTTCTTGCTGTTCTGCAACCCAAGAAGACCACAAGCATGTGAGTGCACAGGGAGAAGTGATGTCATTGCAGAGAAGCCCTAGAAACCTTAGGGCTCAGAGCAGCCCTGTAGTGCTGGAGCAGCGATGCCATGCGGGAGTCCTCAGCAGAGGCTGTTAGGAGGGATGTAAGACAGAGGGGAAATTCCCTGCTGTCAGGGAGGGTACTGGGGGTCACCTAAAGAAGCTCTTGGAATACCAGAACTGAGTACTGGAGGGGATCTCATGGCTGTGGCCTTCTCCAGACTGAATTCTGCATTTGTCACCTTTAGGCAAGGCTTTGGGGAACATGTTTGTTGCAGGCAGATGTTTCCTCTTTTACTCCAGCTCCCATGGGATTCTGAAGTTTGAGTTCATACGTAGTTTGGGATCCAGCTATTTGATCAGCTGGTGCAGAAGCTGCCAGCACAGAAGTGTAATACAGGATGTTTCTGGTTTGAAAGGAGCTGGACTGAGGGCAGGCTCCAAGCAGACATGAAAGGGATTTTCTCTTCCTATCATGGAATCATAGAATGGGTGGGAAAGGACCTTACAACCCACCTAGCTCCAACCTCTGCCATGGGCTGATTGCTCCTCACCAGGACAGGCTGCCCAGGAACCCACCCAACCTTGGGCACCTCCAAGGATGGGGCACCCACAGCTTCTCTGGGCAGGCTGTGCCCAGTGCCTGAGCACTCTGAGTATTCCTATAACCCTATTGAGTTGTTGTGGACTTAAAATTAGTATGCCCTGGTTTTACTACATCTTCTTTACCCGTATTTTTGCATAAATACAAGAGAGCTGTGTTTTTGGAAGCTTGTGTTTGAAATTTAACAGTGTAATGCTATAATGGGATGGAAAGCACCGTGATTCTAGCAGGGTGGCAAAGTCTTTGGCTACAGCAAATGAGAACAAGCCCAAATGCAGCAGCCACGGGTGCAGAAATGAAGAGCTGCTTACCTTTGGCAAAGGTTCATCAGAATAGTTCGTTCACCTCTGAATAATTGTCTCGATCAGTGTTCATTCTGTGGATGTGCTTATGCTCAAGGCCAGAGGACTATGGCTGATACAGCCAATATAAGAAAGACTAAACAGGATTATACAGCTTCTTTGGCTATAGAAATAGGGTGGTTGATGACCCATCCCATTCTTTATTTCTAGGCTAACCAAAATTTGTCCTAAGATGGTACAAAGTTCTATTTTAACTAGCCTGTAGATCTATCAGGACGTAATGGACACAGTAATACAGAAAATGGCACAGAGTACCTCACTTCTGAAGAAGCAAGGGTGAGCATCTCACCTCAGCAGTGCAGGGGATCCCGCAGTGAGGTGTGCAAATTTGCATCATTCAGAAGAGACTTAGAAAGGAATCAGGGAACATTTGTATCACCTCTCTTTATGTGCTGGAGCTCAGAACGCTACCAGTGGAGTGGCCCCTGGCTGAGCTGCAGTCACGAGGTAGGGCTGAAGCTGGTGCAGCTCAGGATACCTAATGCACACAGTTTGCCCAGCTCCTCTCACAGAGGGCAACCTGTGAAGCATTTGTTCAAGAACACTCCTGGTGCAGGTGAGTAACTCTGGTTTTAAATTTCCAAATCATGTTTCTGAAGTTCCCTGTTTCCTTATCACAGTACTTCAGTGAGCTAAGGGCAACCTTGATAAACAGCCAGCCTGGCAGCAAACGACAAGTCCTCGAGCAGTGCTTCAGGAACCTCATGGAAGGAGTTGAGCAGAACCTTTTGGTGAAGAACAGAGACAGGTGAGTTGATAAAACATAAGTAAGCTGAAAAAAAAAAAAGAAAGAAAAGACAAATGGAAACTTGGACTGGAAAAAGAAGTGATAATGCAGGAGGTGTCCCTGAATTACTTCCTTCAGAAAGAAGGGTCATTCCCCATAGAAGAGACTATCCCTAGACTGAACAGTTGAAGCCTGAACCTGTGGATAAACATGGCAAAGGTGTTTTGTTTGGTAACAGAAATCACAGTCAGCCCATCTTGCCCTCATGTGAGCAGCAGAGCAGAACTCAGCACACTCTCCAGTCCTTGTGTCAGCACGGCACGCTCCCGCCTGCTGGCTGTGTGCATTACTCAGCCAGAACAAACCATGACATTACAGAGACATGATCAAGGTCCTGAGCGTGGGGCTTCCTGGAAAGACTGGAACAACCTGGAAGGGGTCTTGGAGAGAACAGCTAAGACCATTTGCTGACTTTATTTCTCCGATTTCTTTTCTCTTTGTTGCTGTGGAAATTGATGGTTATTTTTTAATCCTTACACAGTTTTGCATTAATTCTGGTCTCCGTTATTCTGTTTCATTTTCCTGTTGATAAATTAAAGTAAGTTCCTTGTGGCACAACAGTTGATGATAGCCAGAGATAGGGGGATTTGGAAGTGACCCCGGAGATGGCATCCTTGGCAGTAACTCGTATGGACTTTGTGTAACTTGGACTGGGAGAAAACCAGGGGAAAAGGCAGAAAGACACAAGAAAGGACAGGAGTGCCCGTTAAAGAAAAACTGAGCTGACAGTGGTGAGCTGTAGGACATGGCCTGACTTTGCAGCTGTGATTGCCAGGGGGAGTCATTTGACTCAAAAGTCCTTCTGGATTACATAAATAAATAACACCACACGGAAAGAAAAGAAACATGAACAAATGAGGAACTGAGCAAAACTCATTCTTGGAACTCGATAGCTTCTTAGTTCAGTATCTGTTTGGTTTTACTGAAGGCAAGAAGTCCTCGGGTTAACACAGTTTTCTGAGAAAAGCAGGCTTTGATCTGCAGGTTCCCTGAGCTGCCTTATTCCAAGAAGGCAGACTCTGAGGGCAGAAGGGGACTGCTGGGCACGCTGGTATCTCCCCTCCCTGCTCAGGGAGCAGACAGGGGCTTCCATCATGAGGGCTGCTGGCAAAGATTAGATTTGGCAGACATTAGATTTAAATGTATGTAGATTTACAGCATATTTTCCTTTCTGAGCTCTGTGGAGCGTTCTCAGATGGGCGGTGGTGTGGAAGCTCTCGGGGAGCTTTTGTGGAATTGCAGCAGGGAGAGATGGGTGCAGGTGTGAGGGGGACGGGGATAATTCGGTCAGATGAGCAGCTCGTCTGTCTCGGTAGCATCCGCCTGTCTAACTTAGGATGACTTCTAAGCCATCACTTCCCAGCAAGAGGCACGAGTTAATACGATGGCTGTTCTGTTTTCAGCTCTTGGTTCATAATCCTTCTCTGATTTATTCTGCGGAGCAGGAGGCTTCTTTTAACTGTCATTGTTTAAATTCGAGCAGAAATCAATTTCCATTAGTAAGGAAATAAACACAAAAGTAAAAAATCATGAATAGAACAAAGAATGAACTCATAATTGCATCCTGTGTTGCCACGCACAGCGAGCCCCAGTTTACCACACTGCTGCTACCCACCCCCATCAAGCACAGCTCTGAGGAGGCAGGCAGGAAGGAGTACTTCCCCAGTCCTGCAAGGAGACCTGGCCCAGGATCACATCAGTCCCACGAGCACCTGTCCGTGCAGCCCCGTGCAGGAAGGAGCCCTGAGGAGCAATTCTGCAGGAAAATCTATTAGCTTTGCTGTTGTGAACCAGCCAAGTCTGACAGTCAAAGCAGAGAGCATTGAGGCTACAGACAAAAGATCACCCAAAGACCTTAAATGCAGCGTGCCATATATATATTTTTCATACATTTAAAATATTTTTTTAAGCACGTGTTTTTCCATTCAATTTCCATCTTTGTTGTTCTTTTTACTGCTTGCTGACGTCACTGTCAGGTCTCTCCTCACCAGCTGTTTGGGTTTTCTTGTGCCCAGGTTCACCCAGAACATGTCGGTGTTCCGAAGGGACGTGGCCGAGGCTCTGCGCAGCGAAGGGGCCGCGGATGTGGGCAGCTTGGATATGATGAGCTGACAAGGACTTGGGAAAGCAGAGCTGGCTAATAAAGCTGTTCTGAAAGCTTTGGGGCCCCGTTGTGTTGTTAGATGCTGAGCCTCACGGAAACTATTTTTTTAGATAACTTCTGCCTTTTTATATCTCCGCCATGAACATAAGGGTTTGCAATAGTGAAAGCAATGGAAAGTCAACATGTTCAGCCTTAGCAAAATTTAATATCTTGTTCCTTTGTCTTTATGAAACGGTGTGGAAACGGTACTTAACCAAAGAGCAAAATAAGTATGCATTCCTTCTAAACCTGGATGAGTTAATGAGTCTCAGTTCTGCATATGTTGGTAAATAATAACTCTTACCAGTGAAAAGCTCTGAGCTCATTATAACCGAGGTCATACTTGTTTGAAAATGGGTTTGTGACATCTTTTTGAAGTAATAAAATGACTATTTTTCTACAGAATGTTATACATTTCTTTTCAATCAAAGAAGGTTTATGACCGCGTGCGCAAGGAAATGGAAAACTACAGATGAGCATTTTAGACTGTGAACAGCAAGGAAATTAATTACACTGCACATAATGTAAGAGACCGGAGCTGCTGCCTCTGAAATACTGATAGAACCTGAATTTCACAAGCATGAGTTTTCCTGGTCCTTGGATATGGGGAGGGAGGGGAAAACCAGGACAAAAATAAGTTTATGATGCTGTTTAAACAGGATTAAATGTGTCCTCTCCTACAGAGAAAAGCAAGCAGTTACAAAGATGTACTCACATGGCTTGTGGCACGATGAAGATGAATACATGCACCTAAACCAGCAAACTGGGCAGATCTGTCTTCACCTCTCAGAGGCAGTGAAGAGCTCTGTGAGGAGCCCCCCCACCCCAGCACTCACACACACACACACACACTGCTCTGTGTGGGACAATTAAGAAGGGCCTGAGGTGGGCACGGGGTGACAAATGAATTGCAGCAAGGTCTAACAAGAATTGGAACTATTTAAGCAATAAGTCAGTGAGTTTATAATGCACAAAAGCTATTCTGTGCAATTAGAAATTGTTGGTGTTGGGCTGGGCTTTTTTTTTCCTTAGGTAAATCACTGTTTGTATGTGCTTTTCATGCATGCTTACATTTGTATATGTACTCATCTTTCCCCACTGTTTTGATGAGAATAAGGTGTGTTTTACTGCAGCCACCGGGTAGCAAAAGTTCATACTAATATGGCTTTGAGTTCTTCCACTTTTTTCCTTGGGAACTCTTTATTTTTCAGCACATTTTTAACTCTCGGGAGCTAAATCTGAGCAGCAGTCAGTGTGTGGGGCCATTTTCTGTTTTCATTCAAGCTCAGCTGGAAAAACTATGTACTCTGCAGCAAAAGGGTCTGATTTCCAGGAGTGCTGAGCCAATAAGCAGGAAGGTTAGTGAAGAGCAGCAGACAGAGTGCAGCCTGATGTGTGATGTGCTGGTGCTGGGAAAGTGGAGAACATGAACGATCACCATCAACACCTCAAAGAAGGATGAATGGGTACAGCTGCTCCCCTTCCTCTTCGGTCCTTAAAGGAAATGAGAGTCCTTGTCCCAAAGCTGCATGAACTGCAGAACCGAACCCGTTCCCCGGTGTGTGTGCGGGTGCGTGTCGGCCTGGTGGACAGATTCTTCCCGTTACCCCACGGAGGCTCCAGGGTCCCGTGCCATGCCCTGCCTGCCAGCAGCTGCTGCACAAACCCTGCCATCCCCTCACTGCTCCACACGGGCATTTAGAGGCTCAGATGAAAGCTCGTGGGTTCTGCGACTCCGGTCCTCTTTGCTGTGCCTGTGCTGACGGAGCAGACCTCGTGCAGGTCCGTGTAGTGGCTCTGCTGACAGAGGTTGGGTGTGGAGAAAGGGAGAGCTCTGTGTGCCCTCACGGCCCAGCGCTCACACTCAGGGCTTTCTTCCACAACAAGGCTGCGGTGTTCAAGGGCAGTTCTGGAATTTCACTTCTGACAGTTCCCCTCCCAGTAAACGGGGCGAACTGGACACGTGTGTTTGAACAGCATTCCAACCCTGGTTAACAATTGACAGCAGGACCTTCTTTGGAGAAGCTGATGGTGCAGGCAGGTTTGCTTTCAGGTTCAGAGATGGACAGCAGAGCAAACAATCTTTTGTGACTCCACGTCCTCTGCTCAGGGTCTCTGCTGTCAGCCTTGAGAAGGCCACTGGCAAAGTGGGCATAGCCCAGACTTTCCTCGTGTGTTTCCAAAGGCTGTGTGATGCCTTATAGGTTGGCTGGCTGGTTGGTTGGTTAAATGCATTACTGCCTTAAGGGGGGTTGGGGTTTCTTCATACTTTTCTTTAAAGAAAATAAAAACAAAATGGAAACGGTGGATGGGGAAAACATCAGAAAGGAGACAGTGCTCGGCCCCAAGTGACTTCCTCTCAGGAAAGCAATGCGAGTCTGTCTGGTTCTGCTGACAGCTCGGGACTGCAGCGTGGCTCTGATTCCCCCAGATGCATTTCCCATGGTCGCAGTGAGCAGCACCGAGAGCCGCCCACCCTTCCAGGGGCACAGCAGCACCGCGGGGACAGCGAAGCCCAGCACTGTCCTGCTGGCACCAGAACCTCTGCCACGAGTACGGGCACGCTTTGCAGAGCCACTCCTTACACTTGATGATGTTTCATCATAGCTGGAGCTGACGGTGACAGCGAACCTTTCAAACTGCGGAGGGACAGCGTGCTTCCTTGCTGTATTAAAAAATAATGCTGCTGTAGGTTTTATGTACCGTAGCTTGGACGGCCGTTAGGAGTGCTGCTTTGACAACGTTCTGTTTGAGGTTTACAGAAAGCGCAATAAAATATGTAAGTTACATTGCTACAAACAAAAGCCATAACATAAGTTATTTATGAGCGTGAGATCCGAACCGTATCACGATAAATAAACCTTAATGGATACCTGCGGCATCCTCCCTAATGCGATTTTCCCAACAAAGTCATATTTAGTACAAAACTCGGGCAGCCACCGCAGGTTGGTGCGGCAAATGGGAGTACGAGGGGCTGGCACAGAGCGGCTGCTCCGCACCGCGCAGCGGAGCAGATGTCCGCGCTGCCGGGACATCCCCGCGGCTCCAGCGCTGCCTGATGTTATCAGGGATGGCAGAGAGGCCCTGGGCCCCATCTGCCCATCGCCCTCTGCGCTCTCTCCGTTCCGCTCCCTTCCTCCCCTCCCGCCCT
>VXAB01008665.1:64142-135057 GCA_013399175.1 Odontophorus gujanensis | reverse complement strand
AGGTATTTTTCTTTATTTTTTTTGTAACTACCTTCATTTAGTAACATCTCTGTTAAGCAACAGAGCCAGTAAAATGTATCGGGTTTATTTTGACCTGATCTTTCTCAAAAATAAAATAAAATAAAATAAAATAAAATTAATAAATAAATAAAAACTTGCAAACATCTGCTTACCTACCCAACCTTTTACTTTACACCACTTCTTAGTCCCTGCAGAATTTCAACTCATTTGAAAGAAGTTGCAAAAACCCACATTCCTTAAGCTTTTACAATTGTGTATCAAGTTCTATGGTGTTTACCTTTATTATCATTTTCTTAAGATTAATCAGAAACTATGGCCATAGTTCCATTATTTTAGAATTATTTAACTGTTAATAACATTCAGGTTATAAAATTTAAGTTGGTCAGAACACTAGCTATATTCAAATATAGTAATAATAATTTATTACTATTATTAGCAATAGCATCTACCAATATTTTATTGATAGCAATACCAATAGCAGTAAGAAAATATTACTTGAGCAGTCTTTATCTCCTGAAACAGCCCCCACACATCCTTAGTAGCACAAGATAAAGAACAGTATTGATAAATAACAACGCAACAGGACACGTTCAATATGTTCTTTAGAAGACAAGCTCTCACCAGTGCATGGTAACTTTCTACTGCTTTGCCTTAGGGTAAAAAAACTGTGCTGCAAATCTTAAGCAATGTACCTACAGCCAGAGGCCAAAGGCCAAGTTCTCTGTGCAATGCCTCCACAGTACTGGCTCACAGCACGGCACCAGCTAACAATGTTGCCAGCATTTTTTGCTGTGATACCAGGAACAGAGCAGGGAATAGGAAACAGTGAGTTCCGGGATCCCTGTGCCAATGTAAGTTCAGGATTATTCCCCAGAAGTACTTCTACATTCCTGTGTATTGATATACTCAAAACAGATTATCTCAGCCTATAATCAAATGGTATTTCAGTGCTATTCATCAAGGAACAGAAAGCTATTCCTGTGCATGTAAGTGCAAACATAGAAATGAACTCTAGAGAGAGCCTGTGAATGAATCACCTTAGGACTGTCACAATAGGCAGAAAAGTTGATTTGTGGTGGTGTTGAACTACAGACAAATGACTGGCTAGAACTGCAGCGGAAATGAGCTTCAGTGTTGTCTCCATGGAAACATTCTTGCATGAATAAAATAAATAAGAAAATTTCTGTTGAACACATTTCAAGAAGTACTGACAACTCTTCTGCGAAAGAAAGATGAGAATCCCATCAATTAAGAAAATACCTTCTGATACAATACAAGAAACAAAAGTCACCATGCCTGGAAAAGAGCATGAGTGTATTAGTCACCCACTCAATATTGCTGAAAAAAACTAAGAATCTGCCTACTACTCAACTATCTTAAAACCTATTCTTAAAATAGGTGGCAAAATTCCCTGATGTCAACATATCTGAAATGATACCATCTTCATTCTGTAATCAATAATTCCACAACCAAAAGAAGTTATGGGCTTGGAAAGTCACAGGTTTTACATGAAGGACTTAAAACCTCTTTTGAAAGGTTTATTAGAAGCAACATCTTACATGCAAGCCAGTAACCTATGCCATCATTTATGATTGCATTTCCAAGCAAACACAGATATGAATCCACATAAAAAAAGATAGTGAAAGCAGCATAAATCCACAGATCTACTATTTTTCTAATCCTACTGGTTAATGCTGCTGTGGATTACCTGACTGAAACAATACATAGTTATGACAAATACAAGTAGAACTTGAACATGCACACGTAAGAGATTAACATCAGGAAATGTTTGCATTTCTTGAATTGCTTATTTATTACACAGTCTTTACTTGAAAGCTCTAGGTTTATCATACATCACAGTAACAAAAAAATCAACTAGAAAACTGTTCTGTTTCATCTATGTTGATCAACATAGAAACTACAAGCTTTGCAGTTCTGTTTACAAATAAAACTAACCAGGAAAGAAAAGCCTCTGCAGTAGCTACTTCTATGAAGTTGCCACAACATACCCATTATGACAAGGCTGCACAAGTTTGACCTCTTCTCCCACAATGGTAAGGAGATGGAAATATCAGCCTGACTTTAATAGACCAAACACTGACAAAGAAAAACAGGGAAGCATGGGTACTCAGGACAGCAGAGAGCATAACTGCAGATGAACAAGAACCTGCTTGGAAAAACAGATTGCACAAAGGTGAGTTCAGGAAAGTTACCTACAACTGAAAACAGTACATAGGAAAACATCACAACAACACCTCTTTGAGGATCACTTTTCATGCCTTGCTCCATTAATTCCTATATTCCACATTTCAAGCTCTCTTTCCATATATCTTAATATTCTCCTCTCTACTTTGGAAGAGGTACAATATAACCAGAGGTCCTCCATACACCCTCAGCAACCCCAGAATCTAATAGCTATGACTTGTAGCTTGTTTCGTCCTTTTCACTGACCCTTCAATTTTTTATGCACACATAAATTGCCTCACAGCTATCTAGCACCTTTAAGATGCATCTACACTCGCATTTTAATTTTGATCACTAATGCATTTCCTAACCACAGCAACTTAGAACATTTGAGTTTCTTTTACAGGAAAGCCTTGAGCATAGAAACTCCTTTAGTATGTGTCCTGCTCACAAAGAAGGAAAATTGCTTCTGACAGATCCCTGATGATACCAAGTGAAACATTCACAATAAGCCAACAGTCACACATAGAAACAATAGAGTCAAACTCACCCAACTGATGAAGGAGCTCTCTGGCTATTCAGCACTTATCAGAAAACAAAGTCCCAGAAAAAGTCCCCCTTCAGTGGCTGGCCCTTATATGTGTTCAGAGGGGCACTACCCTGGGTCCACCCCTTCTGGTCACCTGGAGAGCACAGGCACAAACAGTTTGCCCGTGCTCCCTGGGCCAAGCACAGCCCTTCATCAGGTGCTCAATCACCAGTTCCCGACAGGACTTAACACCTCCCCAAGCTGTATCTGAAAGGGTTGCACTACAGAGTCTTTT
The DNA here is from genome assembly GCA_013399175.1 of Odontophorus gujanensis. Classification (NCBI taxonomy): domain Eukaryota; kingdom Metazoa; phylum Chordata; class Aves; order Galliformes; family Odontophoridae; genus Odontophorus; species Odontophorus gujanensis. The sequence goes on along the minus strand of VXAB01008665.1, from coordinate 132,028 downwards.
CAGGATTAATTTTTAATAACTTCTAAAACATCAAAATACTTAGATTTGCAGTGATAAAAACATAAAGAAAAGCCTGAATAGTAGAATCATAAGTAATACTTGACTTAAGGACTAAATTTAAACAAATTAACTTAAGAAAACTACATTCCTTTGATAGTTTTAAAACACACTTGGAAATGAATTATTAGCCAAACCTTTTGATGCCAAATGCAACTCCTGTATAATTTAACAAGTATTCAAAACCAATAAAAACACTCGAATGATTTAAGAAGCTTAAAATGACAAACTACACTTTAAAAATAATTCCTGTCTGTAATTATTTTAGCATAAACCCCCACATTTTAGTATCATAAGCAAAAACATCAGAACATATCTAAAAATCCAAGACAGCATTTATAACAAAATGGAGATCTCAGTTCTGTATTGAAGACATACTGCTTCCCCATGTTCTCTTTGGCTAGAAAATCCTTTACGGTATTTGGGAGCATGTTCTACAACTTACAACGTTGCATATTTTCTGTTCCTAGATAGTTCCTTAAAATTTTATGTAATATCTCTGAACAAGTTTCATGGCACTACAATAAGAGTGCATTGGGAACCTCTCTATTTTATAAGCATTCTGGGAACAAAATACTAAGTTTAATAACACAAGTTATTAAGGATATTGCATCATTTTTATTTAAATGATTAGTTAAATAGTTTATTGCTTGTTGCATTCAGGATAACTATATTATTAGCACATATTCCTCATAAATTTTATTAAAAGATGGATCAAGATAAGTTTTCTTACAATTCATTTATGTGGACAAGAGTGGTCAGAGATTTAAGAGATGATGTGAAGTAGTAATACTATCACAAAAGGAATCCTACTCACTAAAATTTCTATAAACTGAATAAAGACTGTACAAATCTTGTGTAAACTTAAAATTGGCCCCCCAGAACCAACAAGTTTACTTTGAAACTGAGCAGAAGGGAATTTACAGTTTAATCTGATGAACTTTTAGTAAGAAACATACTGCTTTAATCCACTATTTGTTGTTTTGTTGTTCTTTTTTTACGATGATTTAAGACCACCTTAAGAAATAAAACAAAACCAAAAAGCATCTAAGAACACTACAGAGAAATAAACCATAAGACAACAAGTTATTTCCTGATTTGCATTGTCTTCTCACACCCTCACTCAATGTGATAAATCTATCCTTTAGTATCCCCTCTAACCTACTGACATAATGCTTGTTTCTTCTCCATCCCTTTTTCTTCTCACACACTATCAGTGTCACATCCCTCACTTGTTCTGATGCCAAAATCATTGGCAGCCATTACAAGAGTTCACTGGTCACAACTACGTGCATGTTGATTGACAGACAAAAGAAGAAAGATGACAGTTAAGATATTCTCCCTTCTTGAACCTGTAACATATGTATGTCTTTAAACAAGACGTTCCATCTAAAATCAGCCAGCAGATAATAGTGGTGCTGTGTTTTATATTTGTAATGAAAACAGTGTCCATAACACACTGTTGTTTTTGTTGTTGCTGAGAAGATTTCACACAGGATCAAAGGATTTCTGCTCTTCAAACTGCCTCACTGCAGGGCAAGTAAGGAGAAACACAGCCAGGTCAAATTAACCCAGCAGACCAAAGGGATATTCTACACCACATCACCTGAGGCACAGCAATGAAATCTGGTGGAAAAGAGGAAGAAGGGAGGACATTTGGAACCACAGCATTAGTCTTTCCAAGACATCATTATTTGTGGTGAAGCCTTTCTTCTCTAGAAATGGCTAAATATCTGAGAGCTGATATGAAGTAATAAGTGAATTTTCTACATTGATTTTCTTGCATGTGAAGTTTTTATTTATCTACTAAAATGGTTTCACCTCAATCCATGGGTTTTTTTGCCTTTAGCTTTCTGATTCTCTTCCTCATCCACATCAGAATAACAGGCAAGNACAAAAGAAGAAAGATGACAGTTAAGATATTCTCCCTTCTTGAACCTGTAACATATGTATGTCTTTAAACAAGACGTTCCATCTAAAATCAGCCAGCAGATAATAGTGGTGCTGTGTTTTATATTTGTAATGAAAACAGTGTCCATAACACACTGTTGTTTTTGTTGTTGCTGAGAAGATTTCACACAGGATCAAAGGATTTCTGCTCTTCAAACTGCCTCACTGCAGGGCAAGTAAGGAGAAACACAGCCAGGTCAAATTAACCCAGCAGACCAAAGGGATATTCTACACCACATCACCTGAGGCACAGCAATGAAATCTGGTGGAAAAGAGGAAGAAGGGAGGACATTTGGAACCACAGCATTAGTCTTTCCAAGACATCATTATTTGTGGTGAAGCCTTTCTTCTCTAGAAATGGCTAAATATCTGAGAGCTGATATGAAGTAATAAGTGAATTTTCTACATTGATTTTCTTGCATGTGAAGTTTTTATTTATCTACTAAAATGGTTTCACCTCAATCCATGGGTTTTTTTGCCTTTAGCTTTCTGATTCTCTTCCTCATCCACATCAGAATAACAGGCAAGCAGTTTGTGTGGTGCTTAGTTTTCTACCAGGGTTAAAACACAACACTGTCTCAGAATCCTCACCTGAAGAATCATGTGAATGATGCCTGTATGGATGCTCCATAGGTGAGACTTCACTTACCAAAATTTTCTCATGTTGATCTGCTAAATACCTTGTACTAAAGATCACAAAGGAAACAATACTTAGGCAGTTAAAGAAGGGATAACAAAAGCTTTTTGACTAGCAAGTAAGAACGCAGATTTTATCTGACAACATTTTAATGAATACAGAATCATTAAAGTCAGAAAAGACCTTTAAGATCGTCTAGTCCAATCATCAATATTGCCTAACTAAGCCTTGTCCCTAAGTGCCACATTTACACATTTCTCAAACACCTCCAAGGATGGTGACTCCAATACTTCCTTGGGCAACATGGTCCAGTGATTCACCACTCTTTCACAGAATGATTTTTTCCTAACGTCCAATTTGAACCTCCCCTCGCACCACTTGAGACCACTTTCTCTCATTCTGCCACTGGTACCCATGAGCAGGGGCCACCCTGCACTTTGCCACAACCTCCTTTCAGGCAGTTGTAGAGACTGATGACATTTTCCCAAGCCTTCTGTTCTCTAGAAGGAACAATCCCCGTTCCCTCAGCCACTCTTCATAAAACTTCTGCTACGGTCCTTTCACAGCTTCATAGCCCTTCCCTGGATAATCTACAGGGCCTTGACATCTTTCTTGGAGTGAGGGGCCCAAAACTGAACATAGAACTCAAGTTGCAGTCTCACTATTGCCAAGCACAGAAGGACAGTCACCTCCCTGCTCCTGCTGGCTGCATTATTTCTGGTACAAGCCAGAATGTAATTGGTCTTCTTGGCCACCTGGCCACACTGCTGCATTTGTTCAAATGGTTGTCGATTAATACACCCAGATCTTTTTTTAACTGTGAAAGTGTTCTGCCATTCTTTCCGAAGCCTGTAGATTTGTATGGGGTTATTTCTGAAACTCCTCTATTATTTGCTGAGCATTACCTAATCTATCATACTTCTACTCATACAGGACCTAATGCACCTGGTGAGGTTCAGCTTATGCTTATGTACCATTTTAACCAGCAGAAACAACACAGTTCATCTCACGCTAAGAGTTTAGCGCATGACAGGCTTCCTAGTTCTAATGTGACCTAACATATATTCAGAAAGAGGTAGGCTGTAAAATTCTTGCTTCTAGCTGCTGTCTGATGAAAATAGGGGAAAAGAAACAAGAATACATTTAAAATAACACTAAACTATGCTCACATACTATGTCATAGAGCTTGCAAAAATACAATGAATAGTTTTCCATAAATACTCATATCATAAATATCATGTATTTCAAGGCACTCAGTGTGCAGTATTATCTAGCAGTGTGCTTCTTATAATTTGATAAGATAATCATGATGTTTTTTCCTCTCTACACACACACACTAGGAGGAAAAAGCCTTACAACTTTAGCTTCCTTCGAGTCAAAGAATAAAAATTATACAAATTCTATGCTTAGTTCTTTCACTCACATTGTAACTGTTCTGTGCTAGTGGTCTATATAAGGGAAAAAATAGTTTTCCCTGAAAACTATAGATTTTAATGAAATAAGACAAAAAAAAATTCATCACGTAAAACACACAATATAATAAAATGTGACAATGCGCCGATGTACACTAAATACACACTATACAGCCTACGATTTATTTAACTGCTTTAACTTTCTGGTTGTGTTGAAAGCAGATTCAATTTATTTGACAGTTAAATCTGATTGGAAGTCTTTTTTCAAGATAGCAACATGAAAGTCTTCAACTATAACGCTCATTTTCATTTTTTTTTTTTAAGAATATTTGAGCTACTGATAGTTGCTGAAAGAACTAAAACTGGTCTAATATTTAACACATAAGCATAGATCAGTGTTATACAAGCAGGATGCAGCAGCAATCCTAGAAGCACTGAAAAGAGACAGATGTTCTATAGTTCATGTGATACTTCAACCTCTCACGTAAGAGAGAAGGATTAACAATAGGAATTTAACTTCTCACTCTTTAAGAGTCCACATGTGCTGATTAATCTTGGGTGCAGTGTACAAGTAATATAGCCAAAGAAATAACATATTTCCATGAAAGCTTACAGTTTCAGAAAAGCAAAGAAAAATACAAGCAACTTCTTTGGAGACAGGGATGAGTTTGACCACTGATCAACTGAGATCAAGGTTGGATATCACTCTGGACAAACTGGTCTAGTGGTTGGTGACCCTGCCCACAGCAGGGGCTTGAAATTATATGATCTTTGAGGTCCTTTCCAACCTAGACCATTCTATGTTTTTATGAGATAGATAAACTGAAGGTGAATGTGTACAAGCTAGTATACCTGGAAGATCTTTCACCAGCTAGCATCCTAATTAGTTGCATACAGACAGGTCAACTACTGTTCTGCTCTTAAAGAAACAGTGTCTAGACTTTACAAAATACAAATTTACATAATCCCACTTATGAAAAACAAACAGACATTTCAAATTATACAACTTAGACACAGAAACCATATAAAGGTGATTAAAATAGCATAAAGAGAACAGTTGGTCCAGTTTTTAAGTGTAAGATACAGCTCTATTATCTCTCATTTAATTGATCTCCAGTACTAATGCTCTACTCACAAAGAAGAAAAATTTCTTCTGACAGGTTCTTAGCAATACGTGGTAAAGAATTCACAATAAGTCAATAGTCATATACAAAAAGAAAAGTTGAACCCAAACAATTGGCAAAGAGGTTCTCTGGTTATACAGCATTCCTCAGGAAGCAGCCCAGGTCCCGGGGATGATCTCCCTTCAGTGACTGGCCCTTGTATGAGCCCAAGTGCAAACAATTTGCATTTGCTCCCTGGACCAGCAACACCCTTCACCTGGTGCTCAATCACCAGTTCAAGACAGGACCTAAAAGCTCCCCTACATCTACAAATAAAAACAGATGATCAGTTGCAGACATGTTATTTCTCTTCTCAGAATCATCAAACATTAAATAAGCATAACAAAAGTTTATTTAAGGTATTATTTAAATACCAAGTACGTTCAAAAACAAGAACTTATCAAGAACAAAACAAGATTCCCTTTTTCATCTTAAAGATCAAAAGAATTATATATTTTGATCTAACAGTATCAAAGATGAGGTCACCTTGCAAGAAAAAGGTGCTGCGGTATATTTCTTTGATTATTCAAAATCAAACATGCTCCCTGAGAAACTCTTTGTGAAACAGAGTAACAGCCCTGCACCTAAACTCTGTCATCATTCAACAGAAAATGACAAGGAAGTGACAGATAATGAAGAGCAATGTGAAGATGCAATCACTCAACATTAAACCTGCATTTCCTCTGTAGGAACATGCTCAAAACTCCATTCTGCAGAAAGAAGCCCCTTAAAAAGCCAGTTACCTAGCCTCATACACAGAGGCACAGATATGCGATGTGCTTCAGCTACAAAACAAAGTATGAACAATCAAATAACAGGAGCTTCTTTTAGAAGATGGGCAGAGTTCAAAAAAGCCTGCTGAATTTGTCAGAGGGTAACTTTGTTTTGTTGCCCTTTACTTGATACAATGGGAGCCACCCTGGATAGGCCACAAATCCTAACTGATAAGCAATGCACCACTGAAAATAAAATGTCAGTTTGGGAAATGCTATGCATCGTAGAGCTCTTAAAAACTGTTTCTACATTTAAGCAGAAGGTAATCCCAGCAGCAGCATGATATGGGTCCGAAACAAACATGATCCTAACTTAGAAGTAAGAGCCAAGTATATTATTTGTAATGAAACTGAAATAGCTTGAACTGAACTATTCCCTCTTCCAGTAATTTTTACCAAATTTAACGGTGCATTCACTAAAGCAGTAAGTTAATATTACAAGATTATGAAAATTCTGCATTTTCTCAGTATAGATTCCAGACAGAAGAGTGCTTGAAATGGACAATGAACTAACTCCTTCATTAGGAGTTGCATTTAACTTTTTTCTGCTTAATTCTGTCACTATTCTCCAAAACATAGACTCCATGACTTAATTCTGACTGATTAGAAATTACAACATATTTCAGCCCACTATGTTATCAAAGTTAGTATTACTGAAGAGTAAAGAAAATGTCAATTTACTTTATTTTATGGAATTGTGTTAATATCACAGATCTGATTATGTCAGTCCCACTCACTCAAATTATTTGAACATTTATTTCTACAGATAAAATATTTACTTGCAAAATTTAAAGCAAAAAAGTATAGATAATTTTATTTGAACTCCAGCTCATTTCCAAGAAAGTATTTGAGGAAGAAAATAGAAAATAAATATTTGAAGAAATCAGAAATGTAAACTAAGTTGAACTTTCATGAATAGCTCATGAAAAAGAATGAATGGATATCTGGTCAACAAAATTAGATTTTATTTCTATGAACAGCAAGTAAACAAAATGTAATAAGTCAGCAACTTTCATTATCATGCTTTTGGTTTTGCACAGTAAATTACTTCAACTGATGATTAATTCTTGAAATTTGACACCACACTCACTGTGGTTTTTTAGTCTGCTGTTTTTTTTTTGATTGATCTGAATCTTCAAGATACCATGAAAATGAATTATACATTCACTGCCTTATACAAACATATTTTGGAAGAGAGGTGATTTATAAATATGTGAAGAAGGAATCACTCTAAATGGCTGACAACCATTTTTTCCCCTCAATTTTGTAGGGGTTACCATCACAAAGAATGCATACTTAAATTTGTACAGCTATACTCTATACTTCTATATAGAGTAGTTCTGAATGTGGATGAGGTTGTGCTTGACTTATTTTGTCAAAATATGGGGAATTAAAAAGTATATATACCAAATACATTAAATGGGTATGAAAAGATTGTGTGTACATTAGAATTATATACAGCCTTTCTATGCTCCCAATTTCAAATGTTGTACATACATGCTACCAAACTATAATGACTGACAGCAAATTAATATATAATAATTGCTAGTACAAGAAATAATTTATCCATAAGAATGGAAAGAAGTGATTGAAAACTTCAGAATTCTAAGTGTTCATAGAATAAAAAAATCATAGAATAGGTTAGGTTGGAAGGGACCCCAAGGATCATCAAGTTCCAACCCCCATGGCTGCCAGCTAGTAGATGAAGTACTAGATCAGACTGTCCAGGATCTCATCCAAATTGGCCTTTGGATGAAAACACCTCCAGGGACAGAGCATAGACAACCTCTCTGAGCAACCTGTTTCAGCACCTCACCACTCTCAGTAACCATATATTTGTAAGATTTATCTTTAAGAAATCAAAATAGAGGATGAGGGACTAAATTATTCCTGCTTTTATTTGTCATGCTAGCAGTAATATAGCAGACTGCGTCAATGCCTTCTCACATCACTGTGTTATTTCCTACACACAAAACAAATCCCAACAAGGAGAATTTAAATTTATATATATACACAAACATACAGTATTTACAGAATGAATCTCACATTTATATTAATGTTTAGTCAACAGCATGTTAAAAATCGGACTTCTTCATCTTGACAACCATAAAACTCTACTTGTCTAAAATCGGTTTTTGCATGTTTGTTTGACGTATAAACTTCAAGTTCTACTTTATTATGATATTGCCTCTTTTACTTTATTGAGGTGACGTATTGGTGATGCATGTGTATATACGTTTTCTATTAACTAAAACACATATCATCGAGGCCGGGCCAGATGGGACTCTGAGCAAAGGTAGTGGGTGCTAACTCTGCTCGTGGCAGGCGTTTGAACTAATGACCTTTAAGGCCCCTTCCAAATAAAGTCATTTTATGATTCTGTAATATTAGTATCATTGATAAATTAGAACTCTGGGATTGAATAAATGACAAGAGCTTGAAGCAGCATTCATTGCTGGCTAGCACTGAGTTTGAACTTCTGTTCTTATTCCCACTTATTTGCACACTATTTCTCAAGACTAATGTAGGGAACTAAGATACTCCACCCCTGACAATAGATAAAAAAAACACTTTAATTTTTAGAATTTATTTAATCAGTTTTTATGTGTGTGTTCAAGAGTAGACTTCTGCTCTTATATTAAAAATCATCATACATATAAATCATTTAATTAATCAATTTAAACATTTTTACTTGTTGTGAGTGGATGATGCATTTCTTGTGCAAGTTTCATACAGGATTCAAAAATGGAAAATGAAATTTTTTGGATAAAATTTCTTTTACTTCTTCAGTGAACTCCAGAATAGAACATAAAGTATGTATCCAACTCAGTTAAAAAGTAAATTTGCTCTTAAAATGGGTCACAAAAATATGTTAGTCGTATTAACTGCCTTTTCACTCTTCCCTTCCATATTTTTAATGGTATGAAGTCTTTACTGGAATCCAGGTGACAGATATAATCAGAGCTGTCATGGACTACTATTATACTGAATTCTTCATTAGAATCTTTATACAGCAGACTGTCGACTGCAGCAACTTTTGACAGATAGTTGTACAAGCCATTAAGTACAGGATATCTTTGTCCATGAAGCAGAAGTACGGATTTCTATTTTCTACTAGTTTTCCTATAAACAAATATATTTATGAGCAGGAAAAGAATTCCTAAGAAAGCAAGATCTACAAATGAACTTCAGAAATGGAGTGAGTAATAATGGTTAAAACCTGCCTGGAAGGAAGGACTAATAACCTTTAGTCATAGCTAGAAATACTCACTTCTGTGTTTCTCATCAGCAGTTCTTACATCTTATCAGTTCAGCATACACACTGATCTGACACTGGTAAAGAATTTCATGGAACGAAAGAAATTTCATCTAGGATTATTGTCATCCCTGGAAGGCCATCAGTAAACAGGTGAGTTAATTTTCAAGAACTTGAAAGGATGACTCAGAGTTCACAAGACTGAAAGGAAATTACATTCTTTCAGATTTTCTTTCTGGTTACTTATGATGCTGATTGAGTTCTTCGTTCTATTTTGTTTTGCTCTTCAGAGCAGAGGGAGGACAATTCATAAATTATCACATCCCCAGTAGGAGTCAATCCAGAGAGAGTCAGAAATGAGTCTTTCATTTGAAGCAGTGGTAATCCCATAAAAGTTATGTCAGAGCCTTTTCATTCCTAGGTTTGTGTCTTTATTTTCAAAAATAGACAGATATTAACACTAGCGATATATATTACGTGGACACTAATGTTAGTATTAATGTATAATTAAGGTTTCTAATTTATCCCCTAGAGCAATGGGAAAATACAGGATTTAGGAAAACTATTACAACATTCACATGCCCAGAAAAATGTGCAGTCTCATCATTACTCGTGAGGAAAATGTAGACTCAAATTCTCTCAGACAGAAAAAGCCTGTTCTCCACAGCCTCTTGCTATAGAAATGTCTACTAAAATAGAAACTGGCTATCATGGATATCAGGTAAATTAACTACTCCAGAATCATGTGAAGCTACAACTACAATTCTTAAAAGAATTTGTGCAAACTGTAGAAGTTGTAACAAGTAAAATATAACTTATTAGACTACAAAAGGGCTAATTTTATTCTTTTCAGAACTTAAAGACTATATTTTTCATTTTAATCAAAGATTTTTTTTTATTCTTTCATACTTCCATCCTCCCAAATCAATTTAAAAAAAAAAAAAAACTTACATTTTTATTCAACATAGCTTTACCTGGTGCAGAAGATAAAAGGGGAAAAAAGGTGAGCTATTCTAGGTTATGTATTTATGCTGCAAAGGGATTATTATAGGTTTACTACTCAAATGTAATGTCAACCTGCAATTATTATTGAGGAAAACTTTATAAAAATTTTGGCAGAGAAAGTTTACCTGAAATGCAGGTAATGGAACTCAGTTGTCAGTGATGTGTACAATACCTGATATACCCATCCATAGAAATATATTTATGTAGAGATGCATATAAATGGACACAAAAATACATAGAGCTATATATTTAATTATATTATTTATGCAACTGTTGCTACAAAATGATGCATTGTCTGGTTATACTAGACTTTAAATACTCTGTAGTACAGTATATTTAAGTCAGATTTTTCATCTTCCCATTTTCTAATTTCCATCACCTTCAGGTGGAAATCGTTTTAGTAAAATAGATAATTGCTCCTGCTTTGCAGTGTCAAACAGTTTGCCTCAGGTTACAGCAGTCTCAAAAGTTAAGATGGAAAAAAAAACCCTCTAATTATCTTTCTTTCTTTCAAGTATCCTTTCATCTAACCCTACTCAGTGGCATCCAACATCATATTTTCCATTGCTTGCTCTTCTGCTCTGCATTCCTGTATTTAGTACCAAATTTCCATCCCATCTCCTCTATAATCCAGCTTCCATTCTGAATACGAACATTTTACTATGACAGAGGAGAAAACTTAGAATATACAGTAATCTAATTGTTCAGTCCACAAAATTTCAATGTCGGTAGTAAATCTGTTTTTATCTATTTTCACTTCCAGAATGACATTTTGGCAAAAATTCTGCCGTATCTCAAAATGGAGAACAAAGGATTATTTGAGAGTACCAATCACACATATATTCATATATCCTGAAATCTCTAAAAGTCTTAGGATAACGTTACCACTTTTTTCCATATCTATATTTTCCATAGTCTTGAATTGACTTTCATTCCTTATTTGAGAATGAAGTTCTAAAATTGTATCCCACTTCCAAAAATGACAAAGCACAGACTGACAAATGGATGAGAATGAAAACCATTGGTAGCTCCCGCAGCTATCAAATTTTGAAAGCATCAGTGCAACAGCCAAACTTTATGAGTCTCCTTTCATTGTTATCATAACATTATATGTATATATTGCAAGGACTGAAGAATAATTTTCAGTCTACTTTCATGGACAGCTCTCTTCCACACCAGTGTGTAAGTTTTAAGACATCTTCAGCTACATAAAGCAATGAATGGGTGGGATCTTTTGCTAATTGCATTTTTTTTTCTTCATTTCAATCTAAAAACAAGATCTAAAAATGTGCCAAACCACAGATTCGTACTTGTGGATCCATGTGATACTTAATGCAAATAACCAAATGAGTATGTTATCCAGTTACTGTTTTTAACAGATTGCCCATATATATACTTTGCCTCCCTCCATCTTTTTGTCTATTTTCTATTTTGACACCACTTAAGAAGATTGGGTTTTTGGTTCAGTCTGAATGCCTTGGTGGAAATAAAATTCTAAATGTTTCTTGTAAAAGCTGAAGATAGGTCAAATCTCTGACTTGTAAGACTTTGGTCTTGTTTAACAGTTCGATCAATACTAATTATTATTTGTGCAAAATTTTGTCTCCGCAATAAAGATCAAATCAGAACTGCTTTCATTGTTTTATTACTGAAAATACATATTTATGAAACTATAATTCTATAATATAAACAATATATACATATGATGTAAAATATTACCATGTTAATTTTGTACTCTCCTGGCACATTCAGGCAGCAGATCTCAGCACATGCTAACATCATAGGATACTGTTTACACATTAGATGCAGATCTTTAAAAAAAAGAAAAAAATAGCTGAAACAGTTAGATGAGTCCCATAGCACCTCCTTATTACAATACGCAAAAGACTTTTTAAATGAAAGAGAAACAACGTTCAAGAGATTTTAACATTTTTTTGCAATTGATGATGTCATAAATTCAGTTGGAGGCTCAAAATCAGACTTCTAAATATCTGTGGTCAGCTTTCAGTCAAAAATAAATGAAAAAAAGAAAGCCAGTGATGTGTAATGTTAAGTTTTGAAAGAAATTGCTCAGATACTCAAGTAAAACCAAGGAATGCATTGATTTTAAAATGTAATGACAGTAAAGTAAAATTCTCAACTCAGTATATACAGGCATTACCATTTTAATTTTCTTTAATACGGTACTTCAATGATGATTTGACTCGAAACATTTGAAAGAAGTAATTTCTCAATTGTTTACCTAGATGTCAGTGTGATTAATTCATTATTTATGCTAAGTAGAGATAATGAGGCAATGAAATATTTGTATTTCAGTAGACTTTCTGATGGGACAAAGAAGCTAGTTATTTCAAAGGAATTTTTACTAACTATTAGAGGCAATTAAATTACATTGTAAATTATTAACCTGTAGTTAATTGTTTTCAGAAAAATAAAAATTCTTAAGTGTGTATTTATATTGTGATTATTATAGACATGTATATACAGTGTATATTTATTGCCTGCTCAGGTACAATGTATAATATATACCATGTATAATGATATAAGTTTATGAAATGTATACTTAGAACGAGTAAATTAAGAGTAACTTAAGAGTATTAAAGCATCTTGTAAATTGAGTCTTCTAAAATATAAATAATATGTAATGCACTTGTTGCATTTAAATCTGTAATATGAACTATATTTCTTCCTTCCAAAAAGGGCCTTGTAATCTGAAAATTCTGCTACAGTTGTAATGAATAAAAATAAAAATAAAAAAAATAGAAAATTTCTAACTTCCCCTTTTCTTCCCAGTAACTTGTAATCCTAAAGAAGACACACATCATTCCACCTCAGCCTCTTAAATTACTTATTGTCTGTTCAGTCAGTATCATAGAGTAATTATGCAACATGATTTTTATCTTTCTTCTGGGAGGTGTGGTTCAATGCCTACTAACTACATAATTAAATCCACTACCTGAACGCAGATTTATTCCACTTTAGAAATTTTTATATGGTTATCTTTTCTTAAACACAGTCTTTGCGCTTTAAAAATGCACCAAAAACAAAACCAAAACAAAACAAAAAACAGAATTAAGATCAATGCAAATTCTGATTTCTAATTTCATTTTTTGCATGGATCATGATTTACAATCATACAAATAAGGACAAAAGTAAGTCTGTTCCCAGAGATTTTTTGGAGCATCATATTGGATCATCTTATAGAAGTGACCTCAGAAGAACAGACTCAATTTAATTTCAGAAGCAGTCATCTCAGTTACAGTGTTTGGCATCATGGAAGCTCAAAGTGGTTGAAGAAAAAAGCTGGTCTCATTCTCCCATTGTGAGGAATATAAATATCCAGTATATATATATATTTAGGATTGTATAGAACACGAGGAAGAGATTATTGTTATTACCATTTTTAAGGTATAGCACACTCTTTTTTTCATCTGTCATGGAAACAGCAAATCACCTTCGTGAAGTCATGGTAGGAATCTGACAAATAGAATCTGGTGACAAAGTATGATATTCCTATCCCATCTAAGATTTTTATTTATTTATTTATTTACTTTTCAAATTGCACTCTGTGAAGAGGTAGAACTTAGAGAGAATGGAAAGAAGTCTGCTGAGCACTGGTTGTGCTAATACAGCACCATAAGACCTTCCCAGCAGAGGCACTCTATTTTGTTGAAATGAAAATGTAAAATAGAAAAGAAAAATACTTTTCCAGTATCTATGTGCTATTCTAGGCCAAAGAATTCACCTCCATCTCATCTTTTTTCTTTGGGAAGTGCAACTCTTTGAAACTCTTCCCAGTTCACAAATACTAACTTATTCATTAACCTTCGTGAACACGCTAATATCACCTGAATAATTCTTTACTACTTTGCACATACAGAAAATACAATGCTTTCTTCTTCCTTCTTTCCCTCTGTTTTTAGTGTCAACACAGCTTTAGATGTTTTCACTTTCTTCAAAACATTTCAGGTCAATCAGATATGCAAGGCAGTTTTTAAAAAGCTTGTGGCACTTGGTGTAAGAGGGGCTGCAGAACACCTGAGAACACAAGATGAAGCAAAGGCAAGTGTTCATTCTTCTATAACTACCTCCCACTTGTTAGAAACTCTGCTGCAGAGAGGAGATAAAATCGCACAATAGTTTTTAGACTTGTTTTCATATAAGGAGGCTTGGTTAATAGAATCCAAATACTTTTCCTGGACTTATGAACCCCTTATTGTATCCAAAGTCCAGCTGTGTGAAGAGTGCTACAGAGGAACACTGCTTAAATATTCACTTAAAATTTGTCTTTACTCTCCTTCCACTACTGACACTTTATTCACACTCCAGATTCTTGAATCTGCTGCTGTTCTATGCAAACATAAATCAGCAACTATGGAACAGTAACCTCTCAATAAAATAGGTTGCTAAACTGGTAGTACAGTTGAATTGTAACAGCAACAAGCTATATCAAAAAGTACAGAGGAGCAAATTTCGGCTATTTTTTTAAGAATTCAAAGAACTGGGGGTGAATACTTTCTAACTCTAGGCAAAGCAATGAAGAAACAAATTAGTAAGCACAATAGCCAGGGGAACAATAAATACATCCCTTAAGTCAGACACAGTGTATATGTGGCTGATAATTTAACACCACAGAAGGAGATTACAAACTGCAGTGGTGCAGTGAAACTCAAAGCTCATAAGAGATTTAGTCCAAAGCAACACAAGGTAGCTTTAACAGTTGACAAATATAACAAAGAAAAAGCATGAATAGTGTCACAGATTTCAGAATACTAGAAGACATGATTTAGTATGGAAACTAATCATGCAGACAAGACATTGCTTTTGGCTCTACCCTTTCCAACAGAAGTTTGGCTGGCAAAAAAAAAAAAAATTATGTACAGGTTACTTAAAAAAAAAAAAAAGAAAAGAAAAAATCTTTAAAGTAAGCTTTGACGATTTGAAAAAAATCAATTCTTGTGTTTCAATTCTTGATTTAAAGAATATAAATCCCTAAGCAAATCTATTACAAAGTAAGATAAGAGATAAATCAAGTGTTTTTGATAGCCTCCTGAACTACTTGAAAGCTCATTTCTCTAGAAGAGTTATTGTCAATATAATGACAGTTATATTATTCTTAAATGTGAAACTCACACACATTAATATTTTCTCCTTCTAGGAGAAGCATCTCAGGATAGTCCTGAGACAAACAGCCTAGAGATCAAAACATAAGATGGCCTAAAAATTATTTGCCGTTGTGTACTTGGATTCTTTAACTGCTTCCCTTTTAGTACAAAAGTTACAGATTTGAAGGACAATAGTCTTCTACTCTATCATAGGAAAAGAAGATTGAAACAACAATTGAAACTAATTTAGTAAATTATATAATGGTGGAAAATAAACACAATACTGATATATCAAAAATAATCACGGTTTGATAAATATTTACCAAATGCTTTTTAAAAATGTTTGTATATGAGACATACATGTTTTCTGTCTAGTGCTCCCATCACAGCAACTGAACCTTCTTAAATATTTCAAATGACAATTTCCTACATTTCAAAAGGCTCTCTTACATATCTAATCTTTGTCAATGAAAACAAACAAGAAAACCAGCCTCACATTGACAATAAAGCTTTGCAAGAACAAAGTTATTTAGATAGCATTATCTGCTATTTGTCTTATTCTATATTGCCATTTTTTCCCCACTGAGTGCTAATAAGTGCTTGCTGTTGAAGAGGTTTACATTTAACATCTGTCACATGTATCCAGAAGTAGCACCTACAGGGAACTGTCAAATAGATTGTTATTCTCCTCTGTAGCACCAGCAAATCTGTCTCACATCATTTACATACAGATAGTTATAGGCATTCATCATTTCATTATGCTGACTGCCTCACTGTTCTAATGTATAATGTCTCTTTAATGAGCCTCAAAAAATACAATATTCCTTGATTTATGACTGCTAAACTGAAAAATTATACAGATTGACAGAACTCATAATAAAGCATTTTTTTTTCTTTTTTGTTCCTGCTACCTTGCACTTTATGTTTAACAATGACTCTACAGTTAATCTCACAATTTTTTTTTTTGACAAAAGGAATGATCAAATTTTAACACCAGATTTCATGGTCATTGCTGTTTTAGTATGTATACTTTCAGTATGAGAGAACAGTATAGAATCTGACAAATTAAAATTGATCACTTTTTGTTAAAGAAATAAATGCATTGGACAATCTATTTAAATATGTGAATTACTGTAAGCTTCCTAACCTATCATGTGGAATTCCGCTGTACCAGTCATGCACAAGTGACTCATAAATGAGCCAATTTACACATTCATGTAAACTGAACTATGCTTTATGCTGCAAACTTCAGTTATTTCACATACACAAATGGTTACTGCCAAAAATATTTTTGCTGTGAAAAGCTATCACATGCTAAAGTATTACAAACGTATCTAGGACAATACACAGCAAGTTGGGAATGAAAGAGGTAAACACATTGTTCACTTGACTGCACTCAGCTATTGTATGGAGTACAGTTCCTCCCTCTACATCTCCACTTATTTATAAAAAATATCAGCATTCAGCCAGTTCATCAGTTTCTGACTATCTAACCTGAAAGGGTATGCTAACAATGCTTATCCAAACAGTGACACTAGCCACTAGAAGCAACAATTTTCACTAAGCGTGATGCTGTGCTTCCAACAAACATAAAACTGGTGCTTGAATGCTTTTAGTATGTATGAAAGTGTTAAGATATCAGAAGTTTTTCCCGCAATAGAGATAAATGAAACATTTTACTCCCCTCTGCATTCTCCACTGTCTAACATAGCTTGAACTTACACTGTAGACATTACATGTAGGCCAGACAAGAGTCTCTCTTCTTCATCCAACCATTCATTTCCATAAAAGCTGTAGAAACATACTACAGAGAACTTTCTATTTCAAAATCTCTCCCCCTCTACAAAGTTCAAATAAACAAGTACAGGTACAAACAATTTAACGCTTATGTATCCTTATACTGTCTGATCTCATACATAAGCTTTTCTTTCCAGTTTCAAATTGTGAAGCCAGGCTGAAAAGTCTACCCATTTTATATGGTAACAATGAATAGTGTTAAACAGATGGCAAACAGAAATCCTTGGATTCCTCAGAAAATTCAACTTGAAGCAAATATATATACATAATGCAAAATGACTAAAGGCATATTAAAAGCTTCCACAATAGATGCAGACATACTATATATCAGAAAATAAAGTGCAAAAATAACAGAGATTTATTTGACTCTAACTTTCAAACACTCAATACAATAAGAATTCTTCTTTCTTTTCAACCCATATTTTAATTACTTTTTAGTGAATATTCCAGTTAATATCATTGCCCACTTTTTAATGACTTCAAGAAGTCAAACTTCTAAAGAACATAGGTATATTGTCACCTAATCAATTTGTACATCTACACACTTCAGCCACATAAAAATGACATTCTAACAAATAAAACATTAAAAATGTTTTTCAGTCAATAAATCCTAAAACTTCTATGATGTTATTTTATACACTAAATTAATAACTCTGAAACCAGAAAACTAAGTATGTTAACACAAATAGCTCTTACAAATAACTGAAAGCTCAAATGTATATGCCTGGATGCTTTATGAATTTAAAGCATTTAGAAATATCCATCTATTTCATGATAATAACGAGGTTTATGTCTCAGCTTGTACCAGTGTGATAAAGTTCAATTTTAAAAATACTTAATAATCACTTTACCAGTCACAACCAATTCTCTGACTGTCCTTCTGACCATCACTGAATTATCCTTTTATATCCCTTGATACAACTGTCAGGAATATAATTAAGAGTAATGATTGATAATAAGGGGTTTCCTCATCTGTTAGTGATGATGTTGAAAAGCTGTCCTATCTAATAGTAATAATGTAAAACATGGAAGAGTTTATAACTGGTTGTTATTCTAATTCTGGTGAAATAAAGAGAGAGTATAATAAAGATAAAGTAAATATTGTTCTCCATATAGCTCCTCAATGTCATAATTGTATTTTCTCCTTTTCTTGCCTTCTAATTTCATTGATACATCTCCCACATATATAGTGTACAGAGATACCATTTCTGAATACTGGTTAATAATGTCTGACTCTCGACTTTCCCTTCTCAGTCTGAATTTAAGAAAAGACAGTGAGGAGAGATATGTCAGAAGATCTGTCCACTTTTATCCTTCCATGTTTTCAATATTTTGTGCACAAATAATATATATGGCAGTGTTTCGTAAGTCAGTTACTGAATTAGCCATTTTCTTCATTGAGTACTGAATAACACACTGATAAGAGTCTACTTACGAAAAGGTGTTGCGGATTCAATTAGATTCAAGACTTCATTTGGGGTAGTCTGTTCACGGGAAGAAAATCCAGAGTGTATTCTGATCCTATGATGAATGTTCTGCTTTCCTGGAGATAAACCTAGGGAAAAACCAGTACAGAATAAGTACAATCATAAGTGGTTAACACTATAAGCCAAATCATTACTAAAAAAAATAAAAAAAAAAAGAAGATAATAAAGAACAAACAAACAAAAAAGGATATGTTGAGTAATCATGTACAGCAAAGTTCACATCATTATTTATCCATATACAATTATTATTACAGAAGACAAAAGTTTAAACTCATGTCCTCATGTAGTACTCAAATGACCCCAGAGTCCTTCAATCTTACAGTTGGCAAGTAGAGCATTCTGGGTTTATTACATCTAAACAGCCATCCAGTGGCCTAAGAAGAGAAACATAATGACCACGAAGTGAAATGTCATAGCCTTCCTAAAGAATGCAATTGGATTTTCATTCAATGTGAAGAAAAACTGTAATATACAGAACTTGTAAAATCAACAGTCATCTTTATTTTAACAGTAAGAGCTCATTCATAATTCTTACACATTCTTTCAATAGAAACAGAAGCAGCAACTCTATTCCTTCTTCTGGTTCCTATTCACATAGGTGACAGAATTCTACAGAAAATGACTTAAGAAGTAATAGGAGTAAGGTATAAAGAAGGCATGTTTACACCTCCTAGCACTTCGTACAGTAAGCAGGGTTCAGCAGGGTCTTGCTTCAAACCTCAACCAGTATGACAAATGCCTATTCAACTTCTCTTTCAATATATGTAGTCAAAGCTTGAGTTTTCAAAGCTGAAATGTATTTCATATGAACAACCCAGTCCTGGGGATAATCGTTCTTACTTTTTTTCATCTCTTGCATCCAAGATTTGCTGCAAATTAAACCCGCTACTTCTTGTCTTATCTAAAGTGGAGGTAACAGTTCATGCTGATCTCCTTGGCAACAATATTACATGTACCTACCATCATTCTGATTTCACAGGCTAAAAAAATCTGATTACATGTCTTCCCTCTATGCCTTAAATATTTTCATGAACTCTCAGTAGGTATGTACATTCCACTATGTTTTTGGTTATTTCTTTTTTGCTGTTTTGTTTGTTAAGAAAAAATGGGCAAATGTGTAAGCTGGATAACTGGATGCTTACTCATCCGGCTCCTAAAGATTTGTGGATATAGGTTCAGCAGTTTCAGACAGTATCCTTTGTGCATCTGCTACAGATTATCAACCCTTTAAGTGGTTAGGTAGAAATTAATATGCTATCCCTCGATTCATGAAGGGTGACAGAGGCATGAAGTATTTTCAGATTTGCCAAAGGATGTCTGCCAGGCATTTTAACACCTCTTGAGCACTACTGCAGCCGATATGAAAGGAGGGCAAAAATCTATGTAAGACAGTAAAAAGTCTGGAACTGGCTACATATGTAACAGTATGGCATGGCAAACATACTGTCCCCATATTCTTTCCTGAAGTGTTAGAGATGATTCCTCATCCTACATTTGTGCAGTTGAGTACTCCTACTTAGTGCTTACAACTCATTCATATCTCTATTATATGTCCAATATTTTCCACTCTATCTAGAACTTACTATAATCATTTGCAACATGAATACTGTCTTCTGAATTTGCAGCAGGAGTAGTATCTATTCTGTTCTAAAAACTACTGATGAAATTACTGTATAGGCCTGTATAAACTCTTATGGAATTCCACCATTTTTTGCCCAGTATCATGGTTCGGCCTGGTTTCATAACAAGAAATGGAAATTAAATCTTCTGGGAGTTGTAATTAATTCTTCCGAGACCAGGAATCTGAAAATATTGACAAGCCATGGAACTGCAGCATTAACTGTTTAACTCCCAGTGCACTGCATGATGTTATGATGTGAAATACCAGTGAAAAACCTTCAAACACTCAGTTACTGGAAAAAGAGTGAAAAGAGTGACCATGATGGGCACAAACTGATACATGGGACATTCCATCTGAACTCGAGAAAAATACTTCTTTACTGTGAGGGTGACAGAGCACTGGAACAGGCTGTTCAGAGAGGTTGTGGTGTCTCCTCTGGAGATATTCAAAACCCATCTGGACGCTTTCCTGTGTAACCTACTCTAGAGAGCCTAGTTCAGCAACAGGCAGGACTTGACATTTTCCAGGGGTCCCTTCCAACTGCTATCATTCTGTGGTTCTGTGATTCTACAAGTAAATAATGAGCATGGGTTTGTTTTTGTTTCCTCAGAACTTGTATGCTAAATTTAAACCAGTCTTTATTTAGACCACAGTTTCCTAACCTGCCTAGAATAAAATCCACTGAGATTTTAAAAAATGCAGTTTTCTAAATTTAAGTTATATCATTTCTATATCTTCATGTTTGCAGAAATATTGTTGAGAGAAATAGGATGAATTTTATTTGTTCCTTTATAATCTCTGCTTGTTGATCATTCTCATCAACTCTTATAGGGACTTAAAAAAAACAGCCTGATAGTTTAAGGTCTCTCATGGAAATTCAGTTAAAAGAAATACATATGATTCTTTGAATATTTCTTCACAGCACCTTGTCAGTCCTTTTCTATGCTTTTGAAATTTCACCATCCTTAGGTTCTCAAATACGCTACTACACATCGTGTAAAGATTTGTGTTTTATATTTCAATGGGTGCATATCTTCATACATAGAAGTTTCTGCACAAAATCAAGTCCTGGACAACAAGTATTCTTTGTTTCTAGTTCATATACCCTTGCAGTTAGGAGATTGTATTGATTTTACTTAAAAAAATAAAATAAAATAAAGTTTTTCTGAATTGTTAGTTTTGATAGCTAAATTTATTGAGTAAAGTTCTCATCTACTGATCATTCTAGATTCCAGCATCGGGCTCAAAATTTTCCGCTGCTTTCTATAAAGTGTTTATACAAAAAGAACTAATAGAACACGAAATAGGTTAGTAACTGTTTTGTTTTATTTTTAAGATCTGATCCAACTGCACATGGATTTGACCCATCATTTCCTGTGATCATTCAGTTAAAATTCCTTCCGTGAGTAAAAATATCCTTAGTTCTTTAGCTTGCAGTAATTTTCACTCACAGAATATGTTTTCTTATTTTTTCAATATGCTTAAAAAAGAAAATGTTGTCTGCTGGTTTTTTTCATTTGTTTGTTTCTGTTGTTGCTTACTTGTTTTAAACACAGATTATTTTCAAAGTAGATGCTCCTGTTTTGGGAAATCTGCCAACAGTTTCTGGGCTAAGATCTTAAACAGAGTGGTAAGAAAAATTCATATAGTTGCTAGAAATCCTCTATGTGAAGGTAAGAACACAGAAGGCAAAACCAGATGAATCTAAGACCACACTGTGTGAGTGTCACATTTGCCCAAGTTCAACTGTGCCACCTCACTGGGGAGATAAACAAAGCAGGTCCCAGTTAACAAGAAGTGTACGTGTGCATATGTGTGCAAAGGCCTCCCTCACTCAATCAATTAAACTGAACTCCCTAATACCATGTTGATTGGTGATTCTTTACCTTGTTGCAGAAATCAGTGAAGGATATTGGGATGATCTGATTACATCTTGTCAAGTAAATAAACTAAAATGTCCATAGTAAGAAATGATTTTGTATGACTTATAGTCTTTATTACTCCAGCTAGTTTGGTACTCCAGCTCAGTTTTGACCTCTTTTTCTTGTTATTTTTCAGTTTATCAGCTTTATTTGCTATCTTTAGTATCAGAATGAAAGTTAGGGAGTACAACTTACCAAAGATTGTATACTTAGTGCGTACTGTACACTCTTAGCAAGTAGTAGAGGATTGTGAATAAGATTACAGTTCACTGCACAAGAGAAGTTTACTACAAGGTAAGTCTAAAAAAAGAAAAAAAAAAAAGAAAGTCCACTTGTCCCCCACAAGTCTTCTGCTTAAAAGAGGTCTTGGTATAGCACTTTCTTGGGCATGTAAAAACAAAGAGGAAAAACCCTGCCAAGAAGACTGTGTTAACGTGTAGATTTTTTTTCTTAAGACTTTCATTGCCTTCTCTACTTTCTTATACCCCATCCATAGCATATATAATATGATTAATCCTAAGAAAAGTAATTCAGCCCTGTAATTCTACTACTTTTGTAATAATAGCGTGCTAGATCAGGTATATCTATCAAAATCCTGACAGAAAATTATCTATTCATTCTGGTCTCCCTTTTGCTTTATTTTTCTTATATTCCAGCAGCATACCCTTGAGTTTCTACCCTCTCAAAGCTCACACTTAAATAAATAATGAAGAACTTGAGGGGAACAAAAATTCTTCTCATCCTAAACCCAGGTTTTTTAAAACTCCTTTATTTCCCCTTCCAGAGAAAAAAAAAAAAATAAGGTTAAACTACTTTTTTTACCTGCCCACCCATTACTACTTCCTAAACTACCTCAGTGAGAGGCTGAAGACTCACCTCATGCTTCTTCCATGCATGCAGGATGTTTTTCCCTCAGCCTGGCTCCTCTTCCCACATGCCCCACAAGGACTCTTACAAACCAATCCTGCCAATGCCTTCAGCTTTCCCACCTGCCCCTTGGGACTGGGCCACATTATACAGGCACAGTGAGGATGGGGAGACTGGCATTCTCTTAACTTGAAAAGTAGAGAGTAGCATATGTGCTACTCTCTACTTTTCAAGTTAAGAGAATGTCAGTATCTTGTGCCACTACTCTACTTATGAAGAGTAGAGTAGTAGTACATATGCTCGATGTTTGAAAACATCCTTTTTTTTTTAACAAAGAATATAACAATAAATCTTTATCACCACATAACTATAAGTCAAGTTTTCTGACAACGTGGCTTTGATAGAAAGGAGGTTTAAAAACTTGGCTCTGAAATATCTAGAAGAAAGAAATAAAGTGAACCAGTTTTCATACTTATTTTTCTGTGTTGCCTGTGGAAGCCCACATATATCATAGAAAAATACAAAGAAAATATCAAGAGTTCATGATACAATTCATACTGCCTAAGAAGAGAGTTACATCAGCAGCAATTTAATCAGTATCTGATTATGAGGGCTGCTCTGAAAATAATGCCTCCTGTTTTGTGATGTTGGGCAACGATGTTAGAGGCAGATGTTGGTGAGAAGAAGTTAAACCTTCTCATCAGTGTTCCACTACATTTTCTTATCATGTGACAGATGGTAGCAGTGGGGCAGTATGACAAAATGGTATCTGACATGGAAGGTCATATGAAACAAAGTTGAATTCCTCTATGCAGAAAAACCCACTGACATTCACTGACTCTTGCTGAATGTTTATTGGGACCAAATAGTGGATTGTTAGAATGGTGAGGTGGCGGGTGGTGTGTTTCAGCAGTGCTGACAGCAACAGGAAAGACAAGTCATGTTCCAGATGGCCATGCACAGATATCACACTACAAAATAAAGTGTTGATCAGCTCATCCAAACAAATGGACTAATGATGGTGACTAAGCTGAAAAACAGTGTCATGTAGCTGAGAATTTGCTCTAAATATAGTGTCATTGAGAATTATGCATCTTCTGTAATTTCTTTGGAAATAGACAGAAGGCATTACTTTTGAAGCAACCTTTGTATGAGCATAATACGAGTAAAATCATAATAAAAAAGCTTGCTACCCAGCAACTGGAGACATTTGAACAATGTTTACTTGTGACCACTGACAGCTTACCACCAAAACTAAAAATATTTCCCTTAGATATATATATATATATTTATAAAAATAAAAAACAGAAGTTTTCCATCCACTGCTAGTTCCCTGTGGACTGTAGCTTTCTTAATCGCTATTGGTTGAGCCTAAAGTAGTACTCAGGTGAGTGCATTTCACATATGGTATTTTAAGTTATCTTTTAGGTACTAAACTTTAAATTAATTANTTAATCAGTATCTGATTATGAGGGCTGCTCTGAAAATAATGCCTCCTGTTTTGTGATGTTGGGCAACGATGTTAGAGGCAGATGTTGGTGAGAAGAAGTTAAACCTTCTCATCAGTGTTCCACTACATTTTCTTATCATGTGACAGATGGTAGCAGTGGGGCAGTATGACAAAATGGTATCTGACATGGAAGGTCATATGAAACAAAGTTGAATTCCTCTATGCAGAAAAACCCACTGACATTCACTGACTCTTGCTGAATGTTTATTGGGACCAAATAGTGGATTGTTAGAATGGTGAGGTGGCGGGTGGTGTGTTTCAGCAGTGCTGACAGCAACAGGAAAGACAAGTCATGTTCCAGATGGCCATGCACAGATATCACACTACAAAATAAAGTGTTGATCAGCTCATCCAAACAAATGGACTAATGATGGTGACTAAGCTGAAAAACAGTGTCATGTAGCTGAGAATTTGCTCTAAATATAGTGTCATTGAGAATTATGCATCTTCTGTAATTTCTTTGGAAATAGACAGAAGGCATTACTTTTGAAGCAACCTTTGTATGAGCATAATACGAGTAAAATCATAATAAAAAAGCTTGCTACCCAGCAACTGGAGACATTTGAACAATGTTTACTTGTGACCACTGACAGCTTACCACCAAAACTAAAAATATTTCCCTTAGATATATATATATATATTTATAAAAATAAAAAACAGAAGTTTTCCATCCACTGCTAGTTCCCTGTGGACTGTAGCTTTCTTAATCGCTATTGGTTGAGCCTAAAGTAGTACTCAGGTGAGTGCATTTCACATATGGTATTTTAAGTTATCTTTTAGGTACTAAACTTTAAATTAATTAGAACACAATTCCTTTAAAAAAAATTGAAAGTTCTTGGTTACTGATAGTTGAAATGAATGACAAAATCAGAATATGGCAATTTAAAACATCTTTGAATCTGCTAGCACCTTTGAATTATGAAATAAGGCTTTGTTCTGATCTTTAAAACTTAGTCAGATTTTTGATGTGTCTGGTCTTTAGTGTTAAGGAACTTCAATAATAGTTCAGATTCCAATGTGTACAGAAAGTGGTAAAATGTGTAACTTTTATGTTTTAATATTCATTTATACCTTCAGTGTATGTTTTTACAACATAACTGCACTAGGCAACTACTTTAACAAAGTAATACTGTGTTTTACTAACTCTCTCTCTAAATATTTTTGGATGAATTAATAATACCCCAAATCCTGAAGGTAAACATTCTGTTCCCACTATAGATACAATAATTCTGCCTTTATTACTGAAAACCTTTATTTATGGTGAACAGTAGTATATCATGATTTAGTCCACTCAGACTGACGGGCCAGTATTTGTACCTTGACAAGATGTCACTTCAGCAGGTATGCTGACTATTTAATGTCTCTAGACAGCCTCTTATGGCCTTTTAATTCATAAAATTAAATTTCATTGTCCTCTTCCAAGAATACTGGAGACAAAATTTAATCTTATTATTACAAGAGGAAAAATGCCTAATGGTATCTTCTTTAGTAAAACATTTTTCTTCAAAGATGTAATTTATAAAGTTTCATCTTGCATAAACTATATTCAGAACCTCAATGCACATAGAAACCATTCAGTATTTCAGTAGCCCTCTTTTAATGTACTTTATAAGCCTTCAAAAGTGGCATATCGTCAAACCATCAAGAATCTACCTGATGCATGTCAAAGCTTTGCTATTCTGAAGTAGTGAACCTAGACACCCGAGCAGTAAAAAACATAGCAAAAATTTTACATTACTATAATGTATCCATGTATGACTATCTCAGCAAAGTAGTAATAGCTCTTGGCAAACAGCATTCACAGCATTCATCTGGGCTGAAAAGCTGTCATCGGCAATATGGTGGATGTCAATTAGAATAAAGTATGAGATGCAAACACATTTGCCAATTACATGCATTAGACCTCATAATGACTGATGTCACAAATGTAGTTTGGTGATAAATTATCTTAAGGACAGTAATTACATTTTTCTATCAGTTGAATGTACCCATTTTGAAGTTACAAAATGAGACCTAAAGGAAAAACCTCCCTTTAGACAACAGGAATGTCTGGAGGGAGGATTACTTGGTTACTGGTGTTTTGTTTTTTTCCCCAGCTAAACCCAGTTTGGACTTATAAGAAACATAAAAAATTTTTCAATCCTTTTTATAAACTACCATTTCAGGTGCTGGACCACATCCAAAGAAGGTCACTGAAGATACAGGGGGTTTGAAGTGCAAATCTTATTGTCACGGTTGTATGATTTATGTTATTGGTATTCCACATCATAACATCATGTTGTGCACTGGGAGTTAAAGAGTTAATGCTCCAGCTCCGTGGATCATCAATAGCTCCGGGTACATCTATCTCAGAAGATAAGAAGAACGACATACCCAGAGGACTTAGTGTTGCTTTGCATTTTTCCATTTTCTGCTCAGAGGGAAAGATAAAAACTGCTTGCGTGTCACGAGACACAGGCTCTTTGTTCTGGATCAATCCAGCAGCGGGTGCTCCCTAGCCATCTTGCCTTCAGCATTTAGCATACGGTCTTCAGTTCTTGGACATTCTCTCATTTTAATTATTAGCTTCAATTCCAATTATATTGTGTTATTTTGCATTCTGATATCTTATTTAGTAAATTAACTTTCCTCCTCAGATCATTGTCATTGTTTTGTTTTTAGGCCCATCTCCCTTTTCCCTTTTCCCCTTCCCCTTTCCTGAGGTGTGGGTCCATGGGTCTCCTGCCCCAATCATCATGGAACCAGGCCAAGCCAGTCCATAAACTGTTGACACTTATGAAGAACAGCTGAAGGAACTGGGATTGTTCAGTCTGGAGGAGGCTTAGGGGAGATGTTATCGCTCTCTACAACTACCTGAAAGGAGGTTACAGCTAGGAGGGCATTGGCCTCTTGTCTTTGTTTTTGCTTTATAAAGTTGCCACATGTACTTTCTTTCCTTACAAATATAATCATTAAGGTTGGAAAAGACCTTTAAGATCATCTAGTCCAATGGTCAACCCATCACCACAATGCCCAGTAAACCATGTCTCTAAGTGCCACATCTCCACATTGCTTGAACATCTCCAGGGATGCTGAGTCCATCACCTCCCTGAGCATCCTGTTTCAATGCCTTACCACCCTATCCAAGAAGAAATGTTTCCAAATATCCAATCTGAACCTTCCCTGCTGAAACTTGAGACTATTTCCTCTCATCCATTTGCTATTTTTTGATCAAGATTTAATACATGTTCCTGAATGTTCAAAATTGCTGTCAATGCTAGCTGACACTTCACTAAGCTTTATTAAACGTGAGATTTTATGGACCATTGAAACAAAGTACTATGGTTCAATACACCTCTGAGTGTGAAACTTAGGTACCTTTCATAAAATCTTGAAAGGATATGCAAGTTTTTGGAGGGAAACATTAGAGTATTTGAGATAGCAGCCTTCAACTATTTGAATAATGCATAAATTGATGAGTCATATAGCAATCTGAATATAAAATACTTTGTCCAAAATCTTTTTAAAACACAGCATGGATTCATGCAATCACACCTTGCCATTCACAACACGAACTTTATATGAAATGTTTCCACTGACTTGTTCATTCTGTTTCAAAGGATCAGACAGTAATAATCTAACAAATTTTCTTCTAATTGTTGGTATACTTCTCCATTGGTAATGCTTACTTTTCTATCTATTGATATCTTAAAATAAAAAATTACTCAAATATAAAAGACACTGTTTTAGTGAAGTGACTAATAGATTCACAGCTCTCAGTCTCCTCAAACTCCCCTGATTTAATTGAATCTAGAGTATAAAGCAAAGATACTGTATTTAGGTAAAGACTATGTACTTACGCAATAAACATTACTCCATATGGACATAAAAGCAAGGTTCATCTATCTTAAAAATTATCAACATAGATAATTTTTGGGAACTAGATCAGTGTTTTGGTGGTTTTTAGATGGTTGTTCACACTAGATATCTATCCTAATGTTAATGCTCAATGTACACATGAAAGGCTTTGGCAAAATGTGATTGAAATAGACGAAACTGAAATTTGTCACTGGGACGAGTAAGAAGAATGATACTGTATCAATGATAATGGGAATGAGATAGCTATTATTCTTCTCCAAAATCTAGGACTCAGTTGCTGAAAAGAATACCTTCTTTGCACTCAGAGCTATTCTGAGAGGAAAATGAGACCAGATAATGAAAATCTAAACAATCTTGCTTAGTAAATATTATGGTGAGAATAGAAAAATATATCAAGCTGATTAATGGAATCTGGATGGATCTGCACATGCATTGGAGCCAGTGCTTTGAAGACCCATATTATCTCCAGAAATGTAAGAAAATACTATATCACATGCTCACTTTAAGCTCATCTAGCTTTGACGCTAATTTGCTCTCCAGGGCCAAAATGATGTATTTGTGCAGCACCCTACCTCATCACAAGTTTCTGTATCACATAGGATTTTACAAACTCATGGTCATTTGACTCTTCTGTCATGTTCTTTAATAAATTCCATAGACTTAAGTCACGTATAAGATTATGTGGGTGAAGAAATCCATTTTAGCCACTGTTAAAACTCCTTTATCATTCTTCTTCAAAAAGCCATTAAGATATAGTCTGCTGGTGGCTATAAAAATGAGAAATCTGAAAATGACTATGTGTTATGTCTTGAAGCTATACTAAAATTCATTAGTGTTATCCAATAAAGTATGGAGTTAATCATTAGTTTCAGGTGTGATATATTAGTGCAATGCTCTGTCATCACAAGAATCTTTGTTCTTTTTATAATCTACTCCTATCGAGTTTTTACACTAGCTACAAAGTCAGTTGTCTCAGTGACAGGAAGCAGAACCTTCTTTAAGAACACAGAATTTTGGCCATTCAAATACATTTGCCTGATCAAGATTTTGCAGGGAACACATGTACATTAGGCTACGTATAGCTGCAAAGAAAGTCTGAGTCAACACAAACACTAAAAATAAAAATATACTTTAGTAATTAGTGCTTTGACTACAAGAAAATACCTATTTTCACTCACAACATTACTTTCTTGCCTAAAATTTTATCATCATTTATTGACTCATAAGATTGTGCTTTTTGAGTTAGTATCCTGATTTTACATTAAGAATACTTGTATATAAACACTGGAAAGAAAATGCATATCACAACAAAACTAAATTTATCTGCAGTTAACAGGATTTCAGAAGTATTATTAAAAAAATACATCAAAGTAATTTCTAATTCTTTTTTCACTAGGTAAACGTGTCCACATTCAGTTAATTTTACAGTAGAGGATCAATTTACTTGTATACAGAAAGTCTGTAAGAACACTGCACGTGAATACTTCAAAAGAAACTATGTTCAAATTACTAAAATTTTGAAGGCCAACTAAACTGAAATACTCTGGGGAGAAAAAACGATTCAGTCTTTATATATATTTAAAAAAAATAAAAAATAAAAATAAAAAAATTTTAAAAAACCCACTTCAAATTGTTCGAAAGAGCTAAATAAACAATCTGAATTTTTAACACTGATCTTGAGTGTCCTAGTATTAACACAGAACAGCTTGGACTGGAAGGGACCTAGTTCCAACTGCCCTGTCACAGGCAGGGACACAGCCTACTAGACCAGGTTACTCAAAGCCCCATCCAGCCTGACTTGAGCACTTCCATGGACGGAATATCCACAAATCATCTGAACAATTTATTTCAGGGCTTCACTGCTTTTAAGAAATTCTCCTATATCTAAAATTTCCTGCTTATCTAAATCTACCGTCATTTAGTTTAAAACCATTATATCTTGTCCTGTCTCTACACTCTCTGATAAAGATTCTCTCCCTATTTTTTTCGTTAGGCCCCTTTCAAGTATTGAAAGGCTGCAGTAAGGTCTATGCAAAGCCTTCTCTAAACTAACTGACCCCAATTCTCTCAGTGTTTCCTTGTACACACTAAACAGTTCATCCATCAAATTCACACACCTCCAAACAACAATGTTCTGTGGAAGCATATCAAATGTTTTCCAGCATCTCATATACTGGTTCAGAGAAGTCAAACAGTTGTGATTACTCACAACTGATGATGTATCTAAATGTATCTTAAGAAGATAACAAACATGAAAGGTAACACTGAACAACACTCTTTTACAAACAATGATCTCAAGATGAGCTTATTAAAAAAAAAAAAATTAAATAAGAATGCTATTTGGGATTTTAGCTTTTAATTTATAACGAATAGATTTCATCACAGGATATGAAAGACAGGCATGAACTCAATAACATACTTTAGAAATAACTTTACAATATGGGTGTTTTTCTGCAGTACTGATTACCATTTGAATTACTGAAATGCCTGCAGTATGACATACAGCTTCATAGTATGTGTAGATCACAGAAACTACCAAATCAATTCTGGTATTTCCCCCAAATTGATTATGCCTGCTCAGTTAAATTAATACATTTTGTGAAATCATAGATTGCTCATGCATTTTAAAGACATCTAAAACAGTTGACAATTTAATAATTGTCCTGTATGTGAATATGATTAAGAAAGCAATCAACATATTATACAACAAATGACACAGAAGTTATATAGGATAAATAATAACATCACACTTGCGGATCACAGATACAACTCAGTTCTAAAATGCTTTAGATACCCATGAAGTTCTCATAACTGTTTTTGACACTAAAATTATGTTAGAGACAACCTTAGACATCACAGTAAAAATTTCCCAGAAGGTATCCAAATAATAAATTGCTGATGTAACTTTCACTTAACTCAAAACAATAGCAATCATCACTACAGCCACGTTATTAAGCAACACAAAACCAGAATCATTTCTTCTTTCTGTTACTCTTTGATAGCATAAAATAATTGACATGAAAGAGCCACGTGAATCTTCTATATGCCGAGTATAAACAATTGCTTTTAAAAAAACTGATGATGTCTAACTGTCCTATTAATCCACAGTCACAGGAAACAGACTGAGATAAATGTATATTTTGCCAGGACATATCATTTACTAAATGGACTTTTCTGCTGGTAGACCTGAAATGAATTTGTCTATGCTCATAAGTTTTCTTGAATAAAAATACTAGAGTTTCCTCTTAAAACAATTACATTTTTTCCAATGAAAGTCAAAGCACAGTGACAATTTCAGACTGAAATTATATCCTTCCCTGACAACCAAATAAAGCATATTGCAATTATTTTCTTATCGCATTGCAGCTCCAAGATCAGTCACTCATGATAATGAATTCCTACTTAACATTTGAAGACATTTGATTAAGAAGGTGAGGAATGTTTCTAGAATCTTATTTTTTTTTTAATTTATATAAAATAATGTTGTAATTAAAATCACTTTTGTCATCAACTATGCACATGACTGACAAGAACATACAGATTAAAAAACCTAAACATACATTAATGGCTTCCCTCTAAGTAATATACAACTACAAAGCCAAATAAGCCAGAAATTTTCTTCCTATTTTGAAGAAACCATGATTTCAGAGAGAGTACACTCATTCATACACATACTGTATTGGAGAACTTCGTTTATATTATATAAAACAGGAATTCATATTAGGAGATTGACAAAGCACAACTGAAGGAAAATATACATTTACCAAGAATCTTTCATCTCAATATATAAAATATAAGAAAATCAGTTACAAGCATGAATGGCAACAGAAAAATAACTGCCTGATAGATTCTTCATTCAGTTCTACCATGTTGAATGAAACCTGCATGAATTTTATTTCTGGGTAAAAACGAAAGATCCATACATGGTAGCAATTAAGATTTTTTCTAACAAAGCTTAACATTCTATGACATTCATAATCTTCAAATTAATAACTTTCATAAAATGTTGTATAACTTATCAAAGCATGTTAATGTTTGATTCATATTTTTATATTTCTTATTTTTGTTCCAGTATACATACTTCTTGACTAAATTATGAAAAGCAGAAATCTGTTTTTCTTTGTGGATGTATCATTCACATCCAGACATTAGTTTAATTTTTATGTTATATCACGTTAACAGGTAACATCTACTCATTTTTCCTATTCATTTGCTGAACATATGGCAAATGTTAAAAGACATCTACACGTATCATATTTTAGTTAAATGCACACAGTTATGGTAAATCAATGTATCAAAAATAAAAGTAGTTGAGTCTCTAAGGAAAATATTAATTTTCTAATTGATGTTTGAAACAAGAAAACTGTTCGTTCTCAAAATGTATTTCAAACTTTCTGACGTTGCTTCCGGGGTTCTAACTTTGAACTTGCAGTAAATCTCTCTGCCCTCAGTCCCTCTTTCAGCCCTACAACAGCTAGTGTACTCTTGCTTACAATGCCAAACTATGAATGGCATCATAAATATCTTGGGAAGAGATGTGATTTATATTATCAGAGAGTTATTTGAAGATTTGATATTTCTACTGGCAAATCTTTTTGAAAGAGGCAAAATTATTATTATTATTTTCAAGAATTGGCAGGAGATCTTGCAAAATGAAAAAGGAGATCTTAAATGGGATGGTCTTTATATCAAAGTGCTTTCGCTTCGACATCATAATCAAGTAGTTTCTACAGTGTCTGCCACAGTTGGCAGGTTAAGTAGGAAAGAACATTTTGCACACCAGATGTCCAATTTTTATGATGGAAACAATGCATTGTTTCGGGGAAAAAAAAGTATACTACCACATTTTTCAGGGATGTTTTTTTTCAGTGACAGGATTGTTTTGGGACTTCTTCCTCCCCATAAACTCTTCAGAAATGGGGAGATAAAAATTACTTTAAAAGAGCTGTTGCTCGTTGCAGAGGTCTCATGTCTCATTCTTAATTCTCCTGCCCTTATTTATTTATTTATTTGTTTGTCTTTTGATTCGAGAAAGATATTTACATATCACTGATTTCACTAATTTAAGGTTTTGTAATTTCTATACTGGTTTTCTTTCTTGTCGTCATTTTTTTTATAACCAATAATTCTTAAGGCAAGCATGACACAACTGCTTTTAACAGCTCTTAGAAAAAAATTCATTACATTAACTTTCTGTGTTCAGAAAGAATTTTTCACCAAATATAAAATTCATTCAAGTTAAACTACAAGATCAAGTCAGTTTTATTAATTCAATACAGAGCATTTTTTTTTTTCATGAATACATTCTTAGATCTAGTTCCAGTCTATCGACAGTATTTCTGAGGCACAATAAGTATAAAAATACAGTTTATCTGCATCTAATAAATTGAGTGAATTCAGTAAATGGTTTTCCTCTATTAAATCATCAGTGATATGGGAAGGCAATTGGCTATACTCAAGGATATAGGAAAAACATTCTACTGAATTTGTGATTTTTATTAGCAACTGTATACAGAACAACTTGTTTTAATTTTTAAGATCTAATCACTGACATGACACAATGAAATCAATATGAATGTTTCTGTACTGTAGCATGATATAGCAATAAATGATGTAGTACTACTCAGTCATTTATCAATCTTTACCCTTAATTACTACTATATTCTGAAGTAGTTAGCCAGGCTTCCGATACAATAAAAGTCAGCTTCTTGTAAAGGTTCATTGTGTTCTTTTCCCAGATGACCAAAATCAAGAGTGCTGT
Organism: Odontophorus gujanensis; assembly: GCA_013399175.1. Taxonomy (NCBI): domain Eukaryota; kingdom Metazoa; phylum Chordata; class Aves; order Galliformes; family Odontophoridae; genus Odontophorus; species Odontophorus gujanensis. Next base: position 97,847 of record VXAB01008665.1, on the reverse strand, counting down.
CCATTTGAGAATGTGCATAACAGCATCAGAAAAATCACCTCTGATGAGAGACTTAGAATTATGAAGAACACACATATACATCACAGTTTTGTTTCTATGGAGTTTGCCTTGAACTTGGTACACATCAGGATGCCAGCGTGAACAGGAAAGCACCCACTTCTCTAGTTTTCCCTTTTGCTGGTTGCTAGTAATTCCTAGCACATTTATTGCCTTACTCTGACCACAATATGTAGTATATAAAAACTGACAGATGATAGAAAGATTCTTTAAGCACGCATAGATTTTACATAAGCTCCAGGACTATTCAACTTATGAATGGTATCAGAAGACACGATTGCTCAATACAATGAAGCTTTAGATGAAGTGACTTACAGCCCCAGTTTCAGGCCAGTAACCTGAAAACTAAGGCAGGAGTTTCTGTCTCTGTAACAGTTTCCAGTCAAAGTTAACATGGCAAGAGCAAACAGATTCTCACTGTGTTTTTGAACTCATTTTTCCACACTTCATACTGTGATTTCTCATACTCTGGGTGCTGTAATTTAAGAGATCTACGGTGCACTAATGTATTACTAATAGCTATTTTCATTTACTAAAAGCAGTATTAGAATTCTTAGGGCATTTCAAAGCTTTGTTCTTCTATAGCAATTTTGGAAGAGGCCCTGACATAGCTGAAAGTAGCTGAAACACTTTAAAAAACTACATTCACCTGAAATGGATGCTGCCTTTTCAGTTTTGAAGTTTTAGTACGTAGGAAGTATTATCTGTTCTTTCTAATTAACAGGAACCATCCTCCTCCCTTAGATAAATATACAATAGAAAGATAAGCACCCCGCTATACAGCACCATTGTAAGAGAAGATAACTGTGTTAACCAGTCATCCTTTATCCTACAGTATAAGAGAGAATAATGGTAGTGAATGAAAATACATACATTATATATATATTAAGGAGCTACAGTTTCTAGCTTTCCCTGCCTACCTAATGAAACTGTATGACAACATTTAAGTTTCAGGGAACCCGATTAATCCATTCCTTCAGAACCTGAAAATTGCAGGTGAACTTGAAACAGAGATCAGTACGTTGTAAATCCCAAAAAAAAAACATTTGAAGTCTTGATGTAACTAACATTGGGCTTTCTTTACTGAAAAAGTTATTAAGTGTTATCATATAGCTTTGTAATAAGGACAGGAGGCCCAGTTAAATTTTAATAGAATCTTAGAATAGCTTAGGTTCAAAAGGTCCTTAAAAAATCATCTGGTTCTACCTCCTCCATCTTGGGGAGAGTTGCCACCCACTAATCAGGTTGTCCAGGGCCCCATTCAATATGACCTTGAATCCCTCTAGGGATACGGTAACCTCAACTTCCACAGGCAAGCAGTGCCTAACTACTCTCTTCCTAACATCTAAATTCCCACTCTTCTAGTTTAAAACACGGGTGTCTGTTATTTTGACTTGCCTCGGCCACACTGAGTTAATACGAATCATCTTGGGCCACATACACAAAGGTAGCACCTAAAGTAATGCCTCCTATTTATTTCCATGGAAACTAGAATAGATACAAGGAGCCCAATAACACTATTTGATAAAATATATTCTTAGCTACAAAAAAACGATTTTTCAAGATGGTCATGACCATTAACTATGTATTTTCACCAGCTATTAACACTCCAAATCTGCACCAGAGGAGACGGCCCAGAGTCACATACCACTACCACCACCCCCTCACTGTGCTCACATCCACTGTCTTGTCTCTGTAAACATTCAGCAAGTGTCAATGAATGTCAGTGAGGGAAATTTTTCCTGTATAGAGGAACTCAGTGACACCCCTTTCTTCATAAGCACTTCCATGTCAGACACTGTTTTGTCAGACTGCCCCTCTACAGCCATCCGGAATGGAACACTGGTGGGAAGATTCAACCTCTACTGCCATACCATCAACATCCATGTCTGATGTCATGGACCGACACCATAAATTGTGAAAGTAATGTCTCTTAACTGCCCACATAAAATGTATAATGTGGTTAACGTATCTAAGTAATAACACATTATAATCTTATTTTGTCTTGATAAAAAATGTTAAAGAGAACAGCAAAAAAAAACCAAAACTTAGTGGGATATTTGACCCTGGTTATGGGAAACTAATGTTTCAATCTCAGGTTGGATGACAGTGACTGTAATTCTTACTGAGCTCTCAAGGTGTTCATTAGATTTTTTTGATGACATTGCACTCTTCCTGTACATCATCACTGAGAACAGCTGTTCACAAATATATGCACTGTCAAAAAGTGATGCTATGACTAAGGTATGACTGTGAAGTGAGAAATGCCTTCCTCTACTAAGAGAAGGCTTATAAAAGTAAACTGACAAGATCAAACATTTTAGTTGAATATCTGATTGCAAATCTACACATTCCTTTTGAAAAAATGCAGGTGATGTATTTATGTCAACCGAAAATTGAATGAAAACTGTACCCAAAAAAAGGTACATATTTTTTTCTTGAAACCTGTTCTCAAATTCCTGTATCAGGATGGAAAGCATAGCTGAATAGCATCAGAAGGTTGCAATGAGATCCCCCCGGGCCTTCTCTTCTCCAAGCTAAACAAGCTCTACTCTCACTCTCTCAACCTTTTTTCATCAAAGAGGTGCTCTAGCCTCTTGCTCCTCTTCTGGACCCATTCCAACAGCCCCAAATATTTTCTCTGCTGGAAACTTAGGGTCCAGATACAGTGCACCAGATGAGGCCACATAAGGGCCGAGCAGAGAGACAATCATCTCCCTCAGCATGCTGGCCACTCCTCTTTTGAGGAGGTACATCAAGTCAAGTCAGCAAGCTGAGGTTGGAATCAGTAATGTAAATGCTATGCACAATCCTGCCTGTACTATTGCTCAGGGGATAGAAAGTGATGCTAAATGCAGTTTATGAGCAAAGGTTGGCAATCTCCAACAAAGTTTCTCAAGCTCTCTCCCAGTGCAACTATTTTCACCCTGTCTAGCCCAAATCAGCTGTGCCTATTCATAGACAGCTCTACCCAGAGCACTGTCCAGTGGTCTATAACACAATAGGCAGGAGGGTGCAGAACCAGAGGAACAGTAAGATCCTTGACAACAGCTCCAACATCACACAATCAACAGTTCTGCAATTCCTTCATATGTTTCTCAAATGTGAGGAAAACAGCCTTACACAACTTCCAAAAAATAACTCCAATTTCAGCCTCACATGACAGATAGTAGCAAAGATGAATCTGCATCTAAGTAGTACCATACAAATCACTGATCTTTCAGTACATTATAGAATTTACTTCCAGAAATATCATACATTTCCAAGTATTTTTATTACCCAAGCACTGCAGAGTTTGTATTGTTTTCCATTTTTGAATATTTTCTCTAGATCACAAAAATACTGAGAAATATTACAAGAAAAGGCCCAGTCTTAATATTCCTAAATAAGAAGAAATGGTCACTAAGTACCAAATGCAATCTGCTCTATTATTCTAAGGCAAAAGTCAAAACTAAATGACAACAGAATGGAAAGGAAAGTGATCTATAATTTCACATTCCCTTTGTCAGCCTACATATCCTTTAAGTTCATGCAGTAAGATAAAAGTTCATATTCTCAAAACATAAAAATAATACAGTTAGTAAATTACTTCACCTATGGTTAGACTCACTTTCATATCTACTTAATCAAAATGCTATAATGAATTAAATAAATTCACTTTAGGACCATGTTCTCATTTTAATTTAGAATATAGATTTAATTCTAAATTTCAAAAGCATTACTAAATAGAGCAAGATATCAGTCACTGAAAAATTCTGCTTAAACTTCGACAGTATTATAAACTATGAAGTCTAAAATCTGTTTTTCTTATTTTAAACATGGCTGTGGTTTCAAGACCTGATTATTGATTTTGGTGTTTCAAGCTGAAATAACACAGGCCAGATTTTCAGGAAACAGACTGTAAGAGTTCTGCACTGCAAATCAGTTTAGAATACTGTAATTTTTTATTAATAGCAATTTTTTTAGATTCTTCATCATAATACTTAAAAAAAAATACAGCAAACGCCTTATTTGAGTTACTTCAATTGTATTCATTGCCAAATAATCAGGAAATATCTTTTGAAATCTGTTTTGTTTGACTGGATAATCTTTTTGAAACAGGACAGGATATCTAGGAATATAATTTAAAGCACATTCTTTAAAAACAACTCCTTGCTACTTCTTTAAGGAAAATCCATACTTTCTTTTCAGTTGTAGAAAACAGCTTTATGCAGGTTTTATTGATTTAAATATTCTTGATTCTTTAAAAATGTATATATTTAAGTAAAAAGCACATCAATTGACAGAAACAGATGCTCACAATTCACATGCCAATATTTACACATTTTACAATTGTTGAAAAAAAAAATAAGAAAACAGACAATACACATTTAAATTTTGTTTTCACGATTAGTGATATATATAACAAAAGATACAGATCTATTTTACCTGGAGAAAAATATAGGAAAACGGTACGTACTCTCACAGAGTAGACACAAGAGAAAAAAGATACTCAAAGATTCTAAGGAACCTCACACTTTAGATTTTATCATGTATTATTTCAGTTTCTAAGTACCCTTTATATTCTGTTTCAGTACACAGTATATTTTGTTTGTGATATGCAATTAGTTTCCACATTCACAGATAGCACATGGAGCAATGCGAATGGCTGAAGTTGTTTTAATCCACCATGAAAGATAAATGTTCTTCCCCAGGCTGCAACATTTGTATCCAAGTTCCTAATTGCTTTCCATGCCCTAACAGTTTTTTCTCTCTACACTGATGTACTTTCCTGGACTCCTGATCACTCCCCTAGGCCCAAAAATCATTATGGAGTTTTGCATATCCTGCCCAAAATATTTCTTTTCCCACCAATTATCTCCCTACCTTATTATTTAGTATGATTCTAAAACTTACACGAAATAGATAAACTGCAAATTTTAGAAGTCGATGACAGACATATTTTTGCTTTGTTTTTCAAAATGATGTATAGCAGAAATCATATTGCCATTTCAGACCATATACTGCAGTATGTAGGTATTCCTGCATCAAATAGATCAGCTAGACTATTTTTTTAGACAGTAGGCAATAACATAAAAAGTTATCACTGCTACAGTAACGCCCCTTACTGTTAATTACACTAAAGGTATGGTCACTCTACAGTACAGAAAGACATTAAAGTTTATTCACTAAAATCAACTCTCACTGAATTAAATGCAACAGAAAACTTATAAAAGGAGGAGCCAAAAGGGTCAGAACATGAGCTTGCAACTAGGCATGTGTGTTTGAACAAAGATTTGGGCTCAAGGTGTAAAAAACGCTCCATTAAAACTGAGCAGGAAACCTACGAAAATACTGAAAGGTAGAAGAAATTATTAAAAATATAAATTCTTAAAAGTGTTAAAAAATGCCAATAAGATAATTAGTCTTTGTATAATATTAGCATAGTACCCCAGAATTTTTATTATGGCATAGAAACTATTTATAAAATGATACAATTTTGAAAACTGTTTAATCTGAACAATAAAAATTTACTGGGAAAAGTGGTAACTTTCCCATTTACTTTTACAATTTTTATTGCATGTCTTCTATGATTTATGTTTACTAGATACTGCTATTTTATTAGTTGATACGTAATCTTCTGGTTCCCATTTTACTTACAGTATTTGCAGGTACCAAACATACTCAGCTTAGGTACATGACAGTAATCTACATGATTGTACTTGATCCTCCATAACCACCAACAATCCAAAATAGTGAAAAAAAAAATGAGCATACATTTTCTCAGTATTCTATTTTATCCCCAGCAATGCTGAGTTTGATAAAAGTTTAGTTAAATTCAATAAAATGTTAGTTTGTATTCAGATCTATTGAAGCCAGATATATAAAGAGGTATATAAGCTCAATTTCCTGAAATTTGGGCCTACAAACTACAGTGGTAGTTTTTTAAGGAATAGAAAACAATATCCTTTGAAGTACACGGTGGAAAACTAGCAGGAACAACTTCACAAAGCTTGCATTAGAAAGTCTGACAGACAAAATTGTTTAAGTTGGTTCAGTTCCTTCACCAGATTCTGGTAAGTCTGATCATTGGATAGATTTGACAGTACTTATTCTTGCCTCCTTTCAACAACGCGTTGTATATAACAAGGTGATCTTACCCTAAGAGTTATCACCAGTCAAAAAATATATGAATAATTTTGGATGACACTAAACATACAGAAACATACACAGCACACAACATACTAGTTATGAAAGTTAGCAGCCTATAATTTGACAGCGCAACATTTGTACGTTGTTTTTATTCTGCACAGACCAGAGACAACTAGAGTTGTATTTTGTGAACAGTACGTCTTATTCACAGACAAGAGAATGAGTGCTGTAAGGTCATTCACTGAATTTTATATTATATGAACTGTCAGTTTTGCTAAAGACAGATGTCTTGAAAGATCTCACTAGTAAACCTCAATTCTATTGGTTTTTCTTTGCTACAAACAACAGCTATTGAATACTGTATTTGAGCTGCATGATATCTCAGCTAGACTTCTGAGCCTTCTGAAATATGATTAACTTGTGTAGCAAATATTATCTATTGCCACTTTTCTATCTTTTCGTTTTTTTTTTTTTAAAGACAATGCTGACATAAGAGCCTGCCACTTAAGTGTTCCTCTCTCCTACAGTTTTTATTACAAGGGAATAGAGACAATGGTTGAAAATTAAAAGGTTTTTGGATGCTGCAATTTGACACAGCAGTAATACAAAAGTATCCCCAAAACCCAGGTAGCTGCAATAATATTAAACATGTGAAGGAAGATCTCTGCATTACATCCCTTAGCACAACATGCATCTCCTTGCCTCATTTCCAGGTCACACTTTCATTTTGTCTTGATCTTTAGCCATTATAAAAATTTCATATGTAAAATGGGTGGAGATTTCAGTGCTACTACCCTGCCCTTCAGACCATTCCACCTATAAAAACTAATAGATTAGACAGTCTAAACTTCTTTGTAGGAACATTTTCAGTCAAATCTTATTTTCTTCTGAATACAAACTACACACTTATAAAGGTAATTTCCTCTTCTCAACTCACTTTCAACTTCACTTTTACAAAATATTACATTCCCTTACTATGCACAAACACAACAACTTCAGGAAATCTGAAAAAGCATGAAGATTTTTAGAAATGTTCAAAATTCTCCATTTAACAGAAATGGGCTTTTAAACGCAGCACAGTAGGTGCTTCATTCAACAATTTCATTTCCTCATGTGCTAATACCTTTACAGATTATCTTTGAAATGCAAGTCATCAAGGAACCCAATTGCTTCCAGAAATGCACAATATTCTTTCTATATTGTTTTGGTCACTACATAAGAGATCTTAAACTTTGGTTTGGCACTTCTTGAGTAAATGTATAATTTCCTACAAAAGCATACTGAAGAGTAATGCTAAGAACAAGAAATCTCAGCCTAAAATGAGCTTCAATTGTGAAAGAAAAAAATACCTTGATGATTTTTAAGTACACAGTCAATAATCACTTAAATCACACTTAAAATAATTAGCACCAAAATAAAGTATACTACTTATTTCCACAGAAACCACAATGTACACAAAGAGCACAACAATACTACTTAACGGATCAAATGCTCACCTACAAAACACTTTCTTCAACACAGCCACCATCATTAGCTGTGCATTTGCACCAGTGTAGAACAAGAATCTGTGTTCCACATTCAAATAAACCTGCACCAGTGGAAGTGAACCACTGCTGCTGCTGCCATTGCTGCACACCATGCACTGACTCACTGAGCTCACATCTACTGTTTGGTCTCCACAGACCTTCAGTTAGCATCAATTAATGTCAGTGAGGGCAACTTTTTTCTACGTGGAGGAATTAATGACTCCCCTTTCTTCATATGCACTTCCATGTCAGACACCATTTTGTCAGATCGTGCCTGTGTTGCCTCCAGTCACATGGCAACAAAACATCACAGACTATTTGTGGGAAGGTTCAATCTCTACTGCTGTACCATCAACATCTACCTCTGATGGTGGGCCAACACGACAAAATAGGAGGTATTGCCTTCAGAGCAGCACTTGCATTTCTGTGACTGATCTAACAGTGTCAGCAAGCAGTGAAGTCTTCTCTGAACCAAAGCATTTAAAGATTAGAAATTACTAAATGATTAAAAGAATGATTAATACAAATTAAAGATTCAGTAAAATTTAGATTACTGAAGCACATCGAAAAATATCATTATGTCTTAAAATCTGCCCCCCTTCCTCTGCAGAAAACAAATGACGAACCTTGAGTGATAAAGGAGTACACTGCTACTTGTACATTAAATATCACTCATTTGACTCAGTCATAACTTACAAGAAAATTATTTATTATTCTTTCAAGAAGTATCAACCCTGAACACAGTTTTTCACTGTTCAGCAGTCCTGGTTTAAAATCATTCTACATCCTACCATGTCAGAACGTATTAGACTTGTATGAGTTCCCATTGTTTCACTTTTTTCCCCTCCCTAAAAAAAGGTATATTTTTTGTTCAAAAATAGTTTTGTCTTAAGCATGGTAGGCACGATGTAGGGTATGGACAGATACCAATCAAATATTATTCTCAACATACAAGCAATATAAACATCAGCAAAAAACTCACCTACTCAGCAGCACTGTAGCACAGCCAGAGTTCTTTAGAATTATTATTGTACTGTAAAACAGGAAGTCATGGCAGGACAGAAAAATATTTGCCTTTTCTCAGTCACAGTTGTTAATTAATTAAATTTAATTTATTTAATTTAGTTAATTAAATTCTCATGGTTTTCCTCTAAGTGAATGGTAGAACATTATCTCCTCCCAAAAAAAGGCTAGCATTCACTTATTGTCAGAAAATGAATCAAAAGTGATTGCTTTCATATTTTAATTCCTTTCAACTAAACCAGGTATGTTAGACAGACATTCCTTGGTTTTCCTGGGCCCTATGTTACATGGGTTGAACCAATACCAATGTATTCCTGTTCTAGGAAGTCTTGCATAAGTGTTCCAGTCCAGTATGTCTTTTTACTTGCCAAAGCCAGAAAAGCCAGGGGGAGGAGCTACAGATAGTAGCTGAAAGTGCCAGTGAAAAACATAATTTTACAGAAGCTTGCAGAGAAAATGAATGTTACCTCAAGCATTTAATCAAGAATAGCTTTCAGCTAAATTTGTGCATTTCAGGCTGTTTACAGTACACTTTTATTGTGTGTAAATTCAAAACCTGTAACATCATACATTATTCAAAATATTTATGAGAGGAAATACTAATGCAAACGTACTATCTAAATGATATTCCTATGATATGTACATCAACTACCTTAAGAAAACATTTAAATTTTTAAATACACGACAAAACTATCTAGTTACAGAATTATTTTCTGGACTTCAGCAAGGAAGGACTCACTTCAAGTCTTAGGAAACCATTCTCAATTCAAACTCAGCCTTCTAGTCATAAAATAATTAAAGACTCATTCATGCTTACTGTTCTAAGGTTCTGGAATGCACCTCACCCTTGCAAGTCTAGGAATCCAAATCTTAAAAAACAAACAAACAAAAAAAAAAACACCTAACAGATTTCACCAGGAGTAAAACTTTGTTTCTCAAAATATCAGAGGCATTTCAGCAACTGTGACTGAAGTTCATTGCTTTACTTGTTTTCTGTAAATGGAAGCAACATTAATGTATACTAGCAGAGTAATTGTCTATTTTAAAGATGAAGCACTGCAGTCTTAATGAAAGCAAGTTGTGGATATCAGATTTCCTCCATTAATGCTAACTGCTGGCAAATATTCAGTAACTACTCACAGCACGCATTTGTATTTTCCGTAAGATCTGTCATTCAAAAACTACCTCTCTATCACATTAGGTTGGTCCCTATTTACCTTCAACAGGCGTTCTGTAACCTGGCAGAACCACTTAGCCTGATCTCCACTACTTTTATGTATTAGAACGATAGCCTTTTTGCACAGACTTGCAATGCATGGATGTATCTGCATAACCTTGTCAATCTTGTTGCAGAAACTCACAACATCTTGTGATTTATTTATTTATTCTTTTTCTGGGGAAGATCATCTTTTCACATATTGTTGTGTTTAAGTAACCACTTAGTCATACCATTCATGTCTACTACTGCAGACCCGGGAATGTATCAAAATTTTGACCAAAAAGATCACCGGTCACATACAAAACAATTCTGCGGCATGCAATGGGACCCAGAAAAGGTCTACTTCCCATTTTCTGTTACATATTTATTATGATCTCTGGAAAGAAAAATCCATTACTCAATCTTCATATTCCTTCACCATTAGGTTCCTTCAAATTTACTGACCAAGTTTTACGGGAAATTCACTCCTCTTTAAAACTCTAATCTCCTCTGTATTGTTCTGCATATGATTATGCTTTATCCCCTTCAACATTCTGGCCGGGTTCACTAGTGCATCCAACAGAAACTTCATTTTCATAATCAACCCACATTTCCATACGCGGAGAATTTCAGTTACACGCTGACTAGTTATGCCAGCCTTCCAGGCTGCCCTTCTCATTTGAGCTGTCCCCAGAGGCTGCCCCTGTTTTCCCATATCGAGTCCTCCTTGGAAGTCCCTCGACAGGTTGCACCATGTTTATACGCAGGCACAAATCCCAGCTGCTGCAGCTTTACACATTTGGGCCTATACCAAGTTCACTGCCAGCCACCTCAGAGCTTGCAAATGAGCTTACATCTGTCTGTCTGCACCTGTCTCAGTCAGCAATAAAGGTTTTAATTGGAAAGTGACAGAAAATGGGTTTCTGAAAACTTCTTTCATTGCAGCTCAAAACTGTTGAAACTATTCACACAAGTTGGGAAATATCACAGACTCTTCAAAATCTTAATTCTAGCCTCAAATAAAGGTTTTTAGGGGATAAAAAAATTATTCCAGTCTCCAGTAAACAACTGAGATACTACTGGGAAACAGAACTTCGTGGTTTTTCTATTTTAGAATGTATGAGAGTTTGAACAGTTTTTTGTTCAAATGGCGATTCAAACACATTACTTATTAAAAATTACAGCTTCAAGCTGCCCAATTTCCAAACCAATATAAATTGCTTGGATTTTATAACGTTTATTCTACAGTTGTAAACAAACAAATCTTTTCAAGCTAAAAAAAGTGAGATGATTTAATAATCGCTGACAGAACACAAAGATATTTTTACTTTATCATCCTAATTACTGTCAAGTTAGGCAACAAGCAGTGCATATTGACTTAATAGAGTACTCTACTCTTTCATGGAATTATATAAAAATATTCAACTTAATTCTTATTTACCTATAAGAAAAAAAATCTAGATATGTCAGCTCACTAACACATGATGTCTGCAATTAATATCCTGAAATGTACTTAAATATTTAATAACTTAGCATGTTGAAATGTAGTAAAGATGCACAAGTTTTACAGAGATAACACAACCCCCGTAAGCCTTACGCTACTTCCTGCTTTTCCTTTCTATTAGTATTTCCTATATTCTTTCCAGTATAAGTTTGTTTCATTGTTCTTTGTTTTAAACCATAAAAGCTCTTGATTCTGCTTTGGATTTCATGACTTCTTAATAATTGTGAATGTGTGTCACTGCAAGTCGGCAATAGTGTCTTCAGTGTCAAATAGTCAGATACTGCTACATTTTTTCCCCGTCTCTATGAAAAATGTTAGGCCTACTGAGAGTGGAAGTACAGTTCTGAGAATAGCAGCAGAAGGAAAAAAATGTATACAACAAATTATATGAAGATGATCATACTTTCAGATATTTATTATGCTGCAGTACAAATCTCCTGGAAATGACTAGTGCTGACTTTATCTATATAAAATCCAGAAGATAAATGATTTCAAGACAGTGAGGCAAATGAAAACTGAAGCAGAAGGACCTCTACATCTTTAAAATCTAAGAATATGGAATATTGTTCAGGGAGTGTAAGATAGATATATATATATATATCAACATGGATGACTAGAGATAACAAATCTCAGAGAATGGAAGAAAATACTGTTCCAACTTCTTTATAATTGCAGAACAGGAAAGTGCATGAATTACGGTATGCAAACGGGAAGTTGCTTGCTAGTACACCTATAAACCATAGTAATAATTTATTAGAAATACTGCTGCACAGAAATATCTGTAAGCCCCTTTCCTTTTACTTGTCATGGTTTCCACTCTACTGAAACTTTCTCTTAAGTCACTTCTTGGAGATAGAAAACAAAACTGAAGCGTACTTAACAGGAAGACTCGTATTACCTAGCTATAGTATATTCCATTAGTGTAGAAGTACATAGCTGTCAAGGCTTCCAGAAGTGTTTGATTGGCTATTACCTCTATAGAAAAGCTAACTCTGGTGGCACAACCACCAACATCTGGAAAGCAGTACAGTCAGAATTATAAACTGCTATTAACATACATATAATTTCTCGAGAAAGTGTCAATTTATTTCAAAACTTGATTTTAAGGGATGGACTGAAAAATCAAAGAAGCTACAATCAAATAACTTGAAGATTAAGCAGAATCTTCTCTCTTGTAGAGAGAAGTCAATTTTTGCAACAAGTGACAGGAACAACAAAAAATCTACCTTCAGAAAAATAATGAACAACTTTATTAGTAACTACTGAGATTCAGGCTTAACCTAGCATATCAGAGCTATCTGTACTGTGAAATCAGTCAACCTAAAATTTCTGAGCGTGCTACTTTTTCACCGTTTTCAAATTTAAGTTATAATTAGACTGCTTTCTTCTTGCTGATAAAATAGTATACTTTCCTGTTTCACTCAAGTGTTAAGGAAAATAGTATTTAAAGAGACAACAGACCTTTTAAAAGACCATTAAACCTTGAGAGAACAAATATATTTTGGTGCCTTTTCTACATCTGCAAATCTTTTTGAAATGAAGCATTTTAAATTGGATACTGATTCTATATCCATGTAAGATTTATACACACAGCTGCAGAGAAGTCTGATAAAATTGTCACATGGAATTTTTCCTTTCTAGTGTAGTAAAAAAAAAATTCCACTAGCTAGTTCAGGAAGACTAGAACAAATGTTGGACTAGATCTGTTGAGTTCCCTTTCAACCCCTACAATTCTGTGATGATTTTCTTTTAAATAGCAGAAAATAGATACTTATCCCCAGAATTTATTAGATTCTGCTTACAATTGCTTACTAGTACTACTTCCTTTGCTGATTTCTTTTAATGAATATTTATTCAATAAATGTTACAGCTATTCACTAAATATACTTTCCTGTTAGTCTTTTCTGTTCTTTTTTTGAGCAGTTGCCACCCAGAAATTTAACAGTAGATATTATAAGTATTATTAGTTTATGAGCAAGTTTTGCACAAATAAAGCCAGCGCAAATCACTTTCCTCAAATAAAAAATACCAGGAAGACACATAGGTCAGACTTCAGTAACTTTTTTCAGAGCAGATCAAAATACTGCGAAGATACATAGAAGCTTTGTCTTCAGCTTGATGTTGAATGTCAAAAAATAGTTGAGAAAGATTACAGAGAATTGGGATTACTGCACTTCAGTTCTCCATTTAAAAGTTTTTTAGCTTCATAGAGAAGAATATATATGGAAAAGAAAGATTCTGATGCAAAAAGAACATGTAAAGAAAAAGAGCTTTCTGAAACATCTTAAATATAATGCTTCAGAATCCAACAAATCCTAAAAAAAAAATGTTCAAGACCTAGTAGAAAGCTTAATGCCACGAAGAGAGACAAAACCACAAGCAATGCTGTCATATTACTCAGGAAGTAGAATATATTTTAAGGAAAGTGACAAAGAAATTTAGGATTTTTTAAATCCCTACTGATAACAAACATTCTATAAACAGGTCCTATTGTATTGAGCTAACATGAACTATGGCACCTAAGGTCACTGCAACTCTTGTGAAGTTTACATAAAATGTTCTGTTGGCTGTTGCTTTCTTTTCCTTTGTATAAGCTACTGGAGGGGAAAAAAGTGTGACTTGTTTTCTCAAATGGTAAGATTTGATCACATGGATTCTATGGGTCCCAACAGGTACCAGTCATTTGCCTTTATTTTTTTTTAACACAAATAACAGATTTAAGAAAGTATTAATTTGTGTATTTGTTTTATATGCTTTTAACTATGGTACCTTTAATAAGCAGGTGTGCATTATAACAAATCAAATACTATTTGTGACCATAAGAAAGTTTCCTTGGTTTTGTTTACCACAAAGTACAAAACCACTCAAGAGAATAATTAAGACAAAATAAAGTGAAATTTTCTGCTAGGCTACATAGAGGATAGCCTATGCATACATATAAATAAACCCAAACAAATAAGTTTCAAGTTAAACTACTCTAACCTTTCTCCTAATTCATACGTATATATAAATAAAATAGGCTGTCTGTTTTAAGAAAACCCAATTTAACTGTGTGGTTGTTACTTGTAGACCAAGATGGACTTCACTACATTGAAACCATTAATTAAACAGCAGAAATTTAATCTACTGTTATTACATGGTCATAACTTTGCATTAGAAAAGTCTAAACTATTTTCATCTTTAAAGAAAAATAAAATGTCCTTCGAAATCAAAGGCACCTTCTAAAGACATCAGTCACTTCATTGAGAAAATATTACAACCTTGTCACTAGATCCCAAGAGATTCTTGTCAGTCTGCAGCCTGATGGCACTACAGAATTACAGTTTACAGTACATTATCAGTGCCCATTATACCCTCTGAAAAAGGAAGCTCTGCTGGTTGATCTTTCCAATTTACTCCCAAAGGCAGGAGAACAAAGCTTCCAAAGTGACAAAGCACATATTTTTTAAAAATCCTACAGAGACAAGATTGCATTTATTAGCTATGTTATCTTGTATTATAGATTACAGTGACTACCAAGCAAAGCTCCTCTGTGTACAATTAATAGGCAAAAGAAACCCAATCCACTAAGAAATGCATCAAAATTACGAGCAATACATTTAGAACAAAACAGGTAAAAAACAAAGCTGTCTAGAATTAATTCAGACTTCAGAGTTTAGAAAATACGTATCCTCCCAGCAGGACTATGATATCAGCCATATTCCATTCCTAACGCTGTAAACGTCAACTAATCAAATTTACCCGTGACTTTAAAATATATTGTTAGAGTCTCAAATTAATTCCACCTTTGCCATTAGAAAGAAAAATACCATAAACTTTTTGCCCTGCCCATTTATCATAGGAAGATTTGCTCTACGAAGTTTTACTTTTCCTTCCCGCTTCCCAAATTCACTAGTAGAGTGGGTGTGGGCAAGGAGGAGAGGTGCAGAGAAGGTTAAAAGCCAGGAGCTAAAAAGTGTAGTAGTTTTTCTGGTAGGTGACGAGGATTCCACTACCCCAGCAAGCTTGGTTTTGCCCATAGGTCATTATACAGCTGCAAAACAAACCTCAGAGTCAACAGAGGCACAAACATCTTGCTAAATGGGGAAACTTTTCACAAAATGTTTAAGCTTCCTATAGTTGTCTTCCATGTATTGTTGCACTCTTCAGTTTTCTATCTTTGAATAGCACTGGCCTTTCATAGGATTTAAATCTTGACTTTGTATCTGACAGCTCCGGAAAGAATACTTGCCAGAGCGATGTCAATTCACAACTCAAACATATCTCCTCAGATCAATGTCTGAAAATATTAGGCAACTCCCATTCTTTTCTGCAGAATATAAGGCTACAAAAGACTGATCAAATTTGTCACCTGTCTTTCTTCTTCAGTGAAAAGTTTTACTCCTATAAGGTATATAAAAAAACCCTTCCATATGCCTCCTAAACTCTTTTATTAGACAAAAGTATCCATCACTTGTCATAAGTGTCATCTCTTCTCCTTTAATGGATAAACCAGTAAGACTTCTTCCTACTCAGTTAATTGGTATATTAAAAAAATAGGTACAAACTTTTCTGTAAGGAAAAAATAACAACTTCCAAGTTCCCAGGAAATTCAGAATGATAATCCATGTACTTTATTTCTTTCTTATAAGTAATAGAAAGAAATCAACAATACGCATCTGGGTTATTAGCAGAATAGAGTCTGAAGTGGAAATGAAGCACTGCGGCAGCAAGATCAAACAGCAGTTGCCAGTTTCATCTGCCTGAATGCATGAAAAATAATCCCAGATGTCTGGATCTACATCATCAGATGAGCAGGTAATACGATTTCCTCTGATTTGTCTTAACTTTGTCATTTGTTTGAGCAAGCCAACATTCTGGTAAAGAAAGGAGAAGAAAAGAATTGGAGAGGATGAAGGGAAATAAGTTCACGGTAGAGGCAAATTCCTCACTGAAAATACCACTTATATTACCACAACCAAACATTCCACAGTTTAGCTGTGTCTGTTGTAACTTTACTACGAATAGATCAGTACAGGGCACAGCTGGACTATTTTAAGTCTATAACGTAACTGTACAGCACTTCCAATCTTGATCTTTTCCTAAATTTTTCCTAATATCCCCAGACATGAGAAAAAAATCTGTACATGAGTCAATGAAGTTACAAGTCTTCCTGCGGACTTCAGTAGGTCTGTGCACTTAACAGTTATTTCTGAAATCCTCACACAGGGCAGAAGCAGGAATAGCAAAAAAATGCATTAACAGCTACTAAAGGTTGGACTGATGTACCAGGTCAGTACAGCCACATCCCTTGCAATTTCAGAGTTAGTAAAGCATGGTTAGCAGATGCCACAGTTCAAGCTGGAGTGTGTATTACCTGACATCTCAGCAGGTTAGCTGCTACGCAAGCTACAAAGTTCTCAAAGAACTTCCTTGTTTAAAAGAAAGCTAATGATCAAACTGGTTTTATGCAAGTGTCTGACTATTCTATAATTATTCTTGTTACATTTACATCAGCGATGCTAGAAGCCACTATTAAATTGCAGGAGCTAAACTCTAACACTCTCTGAGGTTAATTCATCGAGCTGTAATTCACACAAAGTTATCTGGAAACATCAAGTTCATTAGCAATACTCAAAAATGATTATGTTCATTGATGTATTCAGTATTTGCTTCAGTACTGTTGCAAAACTATGCTTTTGAAGTCTCTTATATAGCTTTCTCGTACTTAAATAGACAATTATCCAAAAAGTCATTAGTTTTTCAAACCTTTGGATGGTTATTACTTGTTTCCCTTTTGAGAATACAATGTTTCATTCAACGTTTAAATCATTCTTCAGATCTGCTTGCTGGTCAACTTTGCTCCTGATTTATACACAGAAAGCACAAAAAAAAGAACTACCACTACTTTTCCTGATTTCCACAGAATTCCAACTAAAATCAGTAACATTTTTGGGGCAAGTCATCTGTATATTTGTAAAACCAGCTCTAAAATCAAATCAATGCATGTTCATATTTAATTGGGTCAAATTTCTATCTCTTTCCATCTTCATCTGATGAGTTTTTCTTCAGAAATACAACATCCATATCTTCAGAATCACATTTTCAAACAGTTCTCATGAATTTTAGCATTGTTTTTAAAAAACTAATTAATAATTAACTTCTATTAATTTCCTATCATATCTTCAACATACAACAATATTAAGCATTGAACAACAGAAGTCAGTTGCTTACTTCTTCGTAACTAGCAGAGATATTACTATTAATTTGAATCTCACCAGAGCTAATCTGTTGGACAAGTTGCTGGAGACCAATTTTTTCCTTTTAATTTGAGTTTCAGTCTTCTTCAGGCTTTCCTTCAATGACTGTAACTCACAGTGTTCAAAATTTGACATTTGAGCTCCTGAAGACACAGAGAAGTGGGTATTGAGGGACATTAACACAGTCTCTACTGATTGCAAGCTCTCAAAAAACACTTCCTCACATTCTCACTGCAATGGATTAAGTGTACATCCTCAGGATGTTTCTGCCAAAAAGAAATTACACTATCTGACCTCAGCCAGCAAGGATGTGTGGCATAAGCAGAAGACATTAGATCACCCCACTTTGCTTCACAGATTTACGATTCTAAGTTGTTGAAGGCAGAAAAAGAAAACTGAGCTCTGACAAAGGCATATACAGTGACAGCCTACGATGGGAATCACTCAGGTTGGCTTTATGTGAGAACCATTCAGTAGTCATTGATTATATGCTTATGAAGTACGTAACTCATTACTAACTAAAAGGTCTGAGCGTCAGAATTTATGAACAGGCTGGCAAAAGCATATGGCATGATTTTACTAGTTTTGACTGCTTGCAAAAACCATTGACATCTCTTAGGAATAATGATAGATTTTCTAAAACTGTATATTGCAGTTTCAGTTGAAGCTCATATGAATATGTGTATGTATATATACAGCCTATATAACAGCACATATAGAAGTATAGCAGATTAACGCATGGCACTAACTTTGTGTAATCTGCATGTCATCATGTGGACTCAGAACTGCAGGGATTGGAAGGCATCTCTGGAAATCGAGTCCAATTCCCCTGCTAAAGCAAATTCCGCACAGTAGTTCACACAGGAAAACCTGTAGACAAGTCTTGAACATCTCTATTAACATGGAACTTTGTGTTACAGTTTGTGCCCATTGTCTGTTGTTTCATTGCTGGGCACCAAAGAAAAGAGCCTGGCCCCACCCACTTGAATCCCACCTGTTAGACATTTGTAAGCATTGAGTGGATCCCCTGTCTCAGTCTCCTCCAGGCTGAACAGCCCCAGGTCTCTCAGTCTTTCCTCATACAAGGATATGCTACAGAACCCTAAGCAACTTTGTGGCCCTCTGCTGGACTCTTTCCAGCAGTTTCCTGTCTTTTTTGGAACTGGCAAGTCCATAACTAGACACAGTACCACAGATATCGCTAGGGCAAAGCGGAGGGGAAGGATCACCTCCCTCAACCTGCTGGCCACCTGAAACTGCTGTTCTAGACAATTAAATCCACATGAATAGTAAATAGTTAAGTCTTTCTTAATATGAGGTGACCTAGAATATTTACATAAGAAATAACCAGCAGAAACGTGGATTTCAGTCAATCACACGTTAATAACCCTAGAGTAAGAAATGAAAGGACCACGCTTTTTCATGTATCATATCCAAACACTATCGTACATAATTACATTCTAAGTTAATCCATTCAAGGAATAGTGAATAAAACAGATTTCACCAGTGCTTCAGTCTGAAAACAAAAATAACATGAGTGGTCTAATTCAGTAGAACGATTAATTAGATGAAATACAGAATTGGTATAACTGCAGCACACCACTTAGACATCAGTGCTATATCCAAATTTACTTCAAAAGTACACAACACATCTGTAACATTTTAGAACATTTGATATTTTGAGTATCAAAGAAAAGGTCTGCTCTGCTGATTTGTTGTGGTAGAATGACCTTTACATTCATACAATTTCATTACTACATTTAATTTTAGTTTTTATTCAAATAGTAAGATTATTCTCACAGTAATTTTTAGTCACTCTATATATCTCAGGTGACCCCTATAACCCTCTCTCTCTGTAGCCCTATCTGTAACCTCCTCACTCCACACACTTCTGTGGCCCCAGTGCTCAGCTGTCTGTAATTTAAGGATCAAAACTGCAAAGTTAAAACAAAGTACCGTGAAAAAGCGTGCAGAAACAGACAGCAAAATTGCAATGGTAGAATTGCTGAGATGGAATTGTTAGCAGTTCAAGGATTCAAGATAAAAGAAATATTAATGGAAAACAACAGCTAATCTATGTGGGAGTCCTTGAGTCACTGGGAGCTTTGACAGTAGAACTGTCAATGTGATTGGTTTCAAAGGAGTCCACGGAAAAAGGCAGTTTGTCAACACTGAGGAAACATCCTAGGCAGCTGTTAAGTGTGATCTCTTGTCTGCGCTGTGCCTGCTAGAGGGACTTGTGGGGTATGTGCCAGCATGGTGAGCATAATAACATTTAGTCTAGTAGCTTACTTAACCCTATGTACCTTTGTGAATGCCACCACAATTGGCTTACTTTTTATTTATGTATATCTTGCTTGTAGTTTCTATACACAAGGTGAATATGGCTAAACAAAAAGATAGGACTGTTTGGGGGTGTTAGCACCTACCTGCACGCTCAGATTAACTAACTCTCTATTCTTTTGTACTGCCTGCTCACTAATGCAGGTTAGTTCACTTGTGTCTTCCCTTCTACTATGAGCTAGACATTTCCTTCTAAAAAGAAATCCAGATGCCATTACTAAGAGTTTTCTCCAAAGTCTGTCATAGACATTTTCGTTGCTCACCACACCAACTAAAGCACACACCACCCTGGAGAGCTAGTGCATTCCTTTCACCTTCAAATACCCTCACAGTTTTTCCACAAAAATAAACATAACAGAAAAACACCTACAAAGTCACACCTCAGAACTAGTCAAAACAAGACAAAAAAAAAAAAAAAAAAAAAAAAAAAAAAAAAAAAAAACATTTTAGCTGTTGCAGAAATTTCAGTTCACACAAATTTGCTCAGCAACCTTGTTCTTTCCTTACAGTACTCCACAGTGTAACAGTGGTCTTTTCAAGGTATGCATTCTGTGTAATTGCAAGCTCAAAGTTACAAATCAGGCTTAAACCAAAGGCTGGCAATAGTGATTCCAAGATACTGCATGCACTTGCTTAATTATTTAATGAAATATACACATACTGTTTTGTTCTGGTTTTTTTTTTCTCCCGTGGAGAAGAAAATATAAACACCTGTAACCTCCGCTTCCTCTTCTGCAACTGGTATTTGACATGATCAGCAACATCACCCTCCATCCCCCACAATATGCTCATATAAAGAGTATGCAAATAATGATAACAGCAGAAGTGTTATCAACATGTATTGCATAACTATTGCCTACACCCAGCATTTAGTTTGGAGTCTGCATGATCAAAAATTGTGCCAATAATGCCAATGACTTGCCAGTGATGAATAAAAGAAACTTATCTACTATTCAGCACTTCCCAGTTTTACATGGAGGAGTCAACTTCCTCCATTTTTTTTAGGCAGGAACACGAAGGAACACATTAACTTCATATTGCAATGTAGCAACAAAAAAAGCCAAATGTAGCAACAAAAAGTGTTGGAAGGGATCTCCGGTCCAGATCCAAACTTCTGCTGAAAGCAAATTATTCAGGGTCCTGTCAAATTAAGAACTCATGTCCAGCAAAGGGAATCCCACCAGTTCTCTGGACAAGTCCATTCCCATGGTCTCAGATATAACTTCCCCTGAAAGGCCACATGCCTGTTTTCCCTGTTCTTTCATTGTGTATCACCATGAGGAGAGCGCCTCCATTTCCTCCAAAAACATTCTTATTGGAGAACTATGTCTGTCTTCCCTATGTTGGGGTCTGAGACATTCCTCTAGACTGGAAAAAATATGCATATAATCCTTTCTTCAAATACTGAGTTCTGAAACTCTTTTGAACCAGTATCATCACCTGGCTTTGTCTCTTGTAGTCTATCAAGTGAGTATCACGAAGTTTTCAGTCAACTCCTTCCTCCTCATCCCACCAAAACAAATGAAACATAAAAAGTTTTTCAAATAAGCAGCACCAGCGTTATCCAGCATGGTTTTCAAACCTCTTTAGTTTAATTGACCTTTTAATACCACCAGATACACTCAGAAAGGGTACTCCTTGAGTAAATCTGGACTAACAGGTTAGTCTTTAATAATCTTTAGTAACTATTTGTCTTGTCTTGAAGTCTTGCCAAATGCAATCAAGCTTACTACTGGTGCTCAAAGTGGAACATAGATTTGCTGTCTTATAACCTTAAAAAATGTTTTCTTTTGTTGCAACTAGTCTGCAACTTCCTTGAAACTTCTTCAGCTGTACATCCCAGTACTGAATAGCTTTTCAAAGCAATACAC
Organism: Odontophorus gujanensis; assembly: GCA_013399175.1. NCBI lineage: Eukaryota > Metazoa > Chordata > Aves > Galliformes > Odontophoridae > Odontophorus > Odontophorus gujanensis. Next base: position 75,954 of record VXAB01008665.1, on the reverse strand, counting down.
ATGATGATGGATGAGACAAATATTTGGAAGTACAAATTTAGATAGGTAGTCCAAGTGGCTAGCCATTAAACAGTGAATTATAGGCATATACTGAAATCACTGTGGATTCTGCTAATAACTTATTAATACACAATAACTTCCATTAATATTATGGATTTAAGTGCAAAACGCCAATTAGATAATACATAATACTGTTATTAATGCTATTAATATTATACTTTATATTATACAATAGAAGCAATATTATAAAATAGTTGTATTGGGCAACTGAAACAAGAAACATTATTGCTCTGAATCCTTACATCTTCAGTGTACTTACTAGAAATGTCAGCACACTACATAAAAAACTTTATCAAAGATGAGCCTTAAAGGACAAAGTTTCCACACCACCACTGTGCACACTTTCTCAAAATCACAGCAGATGCCTATAAATACATCCAAATTTCCCAAAAATTCTAGTTCTGCTATCCTCCAACAAACTCACTGATGTTTTCTTAAACAATGTAACTGAACTTACATTCTCTATTTATTAAGTCTCGGCATATCACAGAGGCAGTTACCTTGGGATTGCTTTTAAAAAGCTCCTGAAAAAAGCTGCCTTTGAGTGATAACCAGTTTCATTAACACTCAGAATACTTTGCAGTTTATCCTTCCATTGATTGTAAGAAACTATCACTGTCTTCAATTCTCCCTCATCATTTAGAAAATGTACACAACTTTCTAGTAAACTAGTTGGCACACTTTTGGTGTTAATAGTTTAAGGTTCCCTGTATTTTGGGATTTTTCTTTCCCCTTAACTAAGCTCTCCTGTAAAAAGTAATATCCACATAAGTGCATAATCTACAAAGAAACCTTCTTCCAGACTTCCAAATTGAATTCTCTAAAGTTCTCTTCCTCTGTTCTTACAATATTTGTAATTGGTTACAGCACAATGATGCCTCAAAAGCCTTCTTTAATACCTGTACACAGATGCAATCATCATTTTACTTTACAGAAGTACAGCTGTAGTGAGATGAATTTTATGAAGACTACATTCATTCATCTTAAAAGCACAGTTCAGCCCATTATTGTTATACAGAGAAATAAACAGTACTTGCATTTTTGTTATGGGTTATGAGCCGAACTTCTTTCTTGTTTTCATAATCAGGTAAAATCATCTTGCTTTACATTTGAAGCTTAAGCATATACAAACATCCAGATTTATATATCACAAAGAAACCCAGTACAATTAGCATTCCAGTCTTTTGTCAGGCCACCTCCCTTTAGAAATAAGTACATTTTTAATGAACTAAAAAAAAGTCTGCAGTTTCAGGTTAACCAGTTGGATAAAGAATGAATCTAATAATTTTATGAATATTCATAAGAATATTTAATAGTGAAAAATGTACAGAAAAAGACAGCTACTTATTTACTCTTTTCCTCACTGGGATAACATTGACAACAATTATATTAGCACCATGAGAAAAAAAAAGACTAAAGTCAGATGTAGAAAGTCAAGGAGTTTAATGAAAATATATTAGCACTAATTGAGCAATTGGACATATTAAATATGCAAGTTATTCTTGCTTCTGCTCTGCTGTATGTGCTGTGATGGTGAACAACTTGACAGCAGATATATTTTCCCCACACCCATTAGTTCTTTTAAAATATAGACGAGACAAATAGAACTCAGCTTCTTGTTCATTACTGATGAAAATGCATAGCTAAAGGTGGCAACTACTCTGAAAAAGTGTTCTGTAGCTGAGAATTTTCTCAATCAAACAGTGTTAGTGTGTTCTTTGTAGCCATTATAGTTTCTATAGTAATAAAACGAAGGCATTACTTTAAGAGCGACCTATGTATTAAGTGTGCAAAATGTTGTGATAATAGAAAGACAGCTCAAACACTTCAGTAAACTTTCTTCTGAAGTTACATATTCTTCAGGTACAATAGCTGACATTCAGTAATAACTAAATGCCAGATTCTTTATATTTGGTTCTGACACTGAATACATGCATGTCTAGAATTTAACAATCAGCAGCTTTGATGATCCTGAGCTAAAATCCAAATTCTAGTTTCTACTCACAGGATTGAAATATGCTTGCCAAATAACATTTCTGCGGAAAAAAATAAAAAAAAAAAAAGAAAGAAAAGAAGATGTGGCCTAGTGACACACCCAACAACTCTTCTCATAATCACTACATCACAAAGTAATAACAATCTTCACTTCCATTTCTCAAGATCATTTGTCACATAGTAGTAAAACTACATAACCTGCACTGTTTACAGGACACAGAAGTCATTAACTTATATCCCTTCAGAAGACAGCAAATTGAAAGACTAGCATTTCTGCTGTCCATGTAAATACCCCAAGCACCAAGCACCCTCTGCAATCACTATCACTGCCCTTACAGAGACAGCAAGTTTGTTTCACCTACATGTTTACTCTTAGAAAGAGAACGCCACATTTATGGTTCTTGAATGAAGAGACTTCTTTTGACACAGTATTTCAAACACAGATGTGAGATTCCATGCAAGACACTGTACACCATGCATATTTTCTACTGACCAGCTCAGCACAGTCTTTCAATGAACATATCTATCATAACTCAGAAAACAGAATCTCTTCATAAAGCATAGAGAGCTGGAATACTCTAACTAGAAAGACTGGATTGTTCTGCACAATTGCACTGAATTCAAATGTGTGCCTGACCATACTTTCCAAATCCAGAAAAATCCAGACCAACACAGGCAGATATCAACAAAACAAATACAAGGAAGGGGCATCTTCAGCTCAAGCATCAACACGCACTAGCTTTAGCACAATGTTAGATGAGGGAAGCAAAGAAGGACAGGAAGAAAAATGTCTTGTAAAACAACATTAAGAGTGACACTACAAAGAGCACATAGTAAATGAGAGACAAAGCCATTCAGATTGTAAAGTAGATTAAATTAGCTTCCCAAGCCAACACAGTAGCTCTCTTACGGTTAACCCATAGAGCACGCATCAGTGACAAACTGCAGAGGCTACAGTCAGTCACCACTTGACTAAAGACTATAACATTGTATTTTATGTGGGTGTCACACAGTTGATTCATTGTATCATTGGATTTCAACCAAACAACTGGCCTACCAAAGATAATTTCTAACAATAAAGCACCTTCGTATGATAATTGAGATATAAGATATATGTCTATCACATAAAGTGATTATTGACTATGAGACGCCTTTCATTTAGTAGAAAATTACTTTGTATAAGAGCTCTCCACAGCCCGTGACAAAGGTTACATTTAGCTCTCTTAACACACAGACAAAGAGAGTAAGGCTTCTGCTGGACCTCTGTATATCAAATCATCAAACAATGGGAAAAAAAAAAAACTAAGTAATGGTGAAACTCTTACCATAGCTTTTTATACTCTGTATTGACAGGTAATTTACCCAAGAAGTGTAGAGAAAGAAAACAAGCATGTAATGTGAAATTCGCTGCAAATATTACTTTTCTCACATGTTTAAAGAGTGAAGATTTAACATTAGAAGACTCCAAACACACTGAGATAATAAGAAGTTAATACTGTTTTCTGCATTTAACTGCAAAAGTGAATAAGAGAAAAATTGCATAGATAAATAAAAGGTAGATCACCATAAAGATTATTAAATTGGTATATATGAATTATTTAATTTTTTTTAAACAATTTACTACAGAAAATTAAAACATGGAGGAAAAAAAACAGGATAATAAGACAAACAGCTAACTGAATATAAGAACAGATTTTAAGGTACTTGTCACCTTGAAATTATACAAAGGCTTTGAATTTAAAACCAAATTAGAAAAAGTAGTAAGCAAATTACATCCAACATTCACACACTCACAAAAAATAAAACAAAAAACTTCGGCATCATAGTCCCCTTCCAAAGGAACAGCAATTTTTTTCAGCATTGGAGAACATGCATGTCAACAGACAGCTAAGTCCAGCAAAGTTCAGGTATTACTGGCTATTCTTGCACAGGAAGTTCCCACATTAAGTTTTATAGATTTTTTTTTTTTTTCTTTTTGCTTCCCTTATCTTTTTGGAAAAAAAAAAAAAATGGAGATAGAACACGCTAGTCTTCTTTGAGAGACAGGTGAGGTGTTAGAACAGGCTTGCCATATAGTTGGTGGAGTAATCAAGACACACTCAGATGTTTTACTGAGGGACATGTTTTAGTGGGGAAACATTGGTGATAGGTGGAGAGTTGGACCAGATGATCTTGGAGGTCTTTTCCTGCCTTGGTGATTCAATTATTATATAATTCTATTCTATACAACAGGTTGTATTACATTCTAAACAGAGCACACCTTAAAGTCTCTGTTTGATGGAGAACTATAGTGTTACTATTTTCCAAGTTTCCGTCTTCAAGTAGAATGATTTTCACTGTTTCTAGCAAAAAAAGCCAGCTAGGATTCTCAAAAGTCAAAATGTTTGCTTGCTCAAATAGAGTAAATAAACTGGAAGGATCTAACATTGTATTCAGTTATGTCATAAGAAATTATCAGTACTAAAATAGAGACACACAATAATTGTACTTTAACAGTAAAACCAGACGTACTACCTAAAGAGGTGAAAATGAACAAACATAGAAGAAAACTAGTTTATTATAATATCATTTTTAAAACTCACATTTTATCAGATGACAGAAAGTTATGCATTTGTAGACTGATACGGTAGTTAGTGGTTTTGTTTGTTGGTTTTTAATTGTTTTTAATGTGCACTCTCAATTTACGTGTTCGGTTTTTGTTGTTTAATACTGCCTTGAACATACATGAATATTAGCAAAATTGGGTCCATTTAATTTATTTTTTTTAATCAAATATGGTAGAAAATTAACAAGTAGAAATGAAGAATGTCCATTTTGTAACCACAACATTCAAGTAGAAAGAGTGGAACTTTGTTGCAAAAGTATAGCATCCTATTGGTGTGAGAGAAAGCAACATATCGCACAGTTGCTATCTTCAAACTGCATTTGTTTCAACTTGGAGTTCAGATGAAAAGTGTATCAAAATTTACAGGAGGGTTCCATGCAAGACAGAGCATTTTATCCCACCCTCTTCCCCCCAAAAAAAGAAAGGATAAAGATTTGCCAGACTACGAAACAAGAAATACACTGGGTTGTTTTTCCCTTCAATTTCCCTAATCCCGCTCTAAGATCAAGAAAAACAAAACAAAAAACCATTTGAAATTAATATAAATAAAAATACCTAGCCCAAATGGACCTGAATATAAAAGAGAAGCCAAAGCTGAGAAGGCAGAAAGTGAAAAAACCATTACAAATTAGCTGAAGGGCATCTTTAGAACAATGAAATCATGGCTACTAATCTGAGGAGCAGTCATTATTATAAGTTTCCTTCAGTTTTACACCAGCTAATTTAAAAAATTTACTTAATATACAAGAACAGTTGAGTAGAGCATACTGCATTGGAAAAATGTATAAACCCACTTAGATTTTTATTTATTTATACTTCTATACCTTTGGAGAAAAGTTGGAAAAATAACCAATAGAAACAGCAGTCCAGTAGAAAACCAAAGTTTTAGCATTAAGCCCGTGTAATTTAGTATTTATCATTTTAAGGTGGATTTTTGGTCCAAAATGCTAATAAAAATATATATTTACTTGGTAATAAAAAGAGACAAATAGGGACTTGAGTTTGGAGGACTTTTAAAATTCACCTCATTAAATTATGAAATACAACTAGAAGAAAACCATAGGTAGTTTCAGAAAGACAAGTCCTGAGATGAAGTCCAAGTGTGAAAAAGGAATTTTCCAATAGTTTTGCACCAGCAGGCAGCATACCCAAAGTACAGTATGTTAACAGCTCTCAAATCATGTAAAACCATTTGATTATCAGTGAGTTATAATTAAATCTTATAAGAAGTTATTTGCGCTCAGCTGTTTTCACAGCAGAGACAAAATAAATAAATAAATAAATTTGGAGGATCTATAACAAAAAAAGTATCTTGCAGCACTTTTCCAAAGAAGTTTTGAGAAACAGAGAGTATTTTAAAGTAGCAAAATCACAGAAAGCAAAGTGGAGAAAATTTTTACTTTCAGTGTCACATGTTGTTCTCATATCTCTTTGCAAAAATGATTTTATTAGATAATAGACTGCTTCTCCATTTTGAGAAATTGCAGGTGTTACATAACATAAAATCTTTAAACATTTAAGAGACAGAGTTAATCCACAATTCAGCCATATAAGTTTGGCATTGTTCCATGAAGATGGAATAAAGTTCTGGCTTTACCAATTGATGACAATTATCAGGGTTTTGCTTTTTAAATGGAGTTCATAGCAGCAATCTGAATCCTAAGTCCTGAAACTTTTTGTCTATGACACACACTTTCTCCCTGTTAACCAGCATTTCTGCTGGAATTATAAGGTGCTTTTACACAAAATATTTTCTAATGACAGCTCGGCTTCTGTAGCGGGTCCCCTCAGAGTTCAGTCTCAGCAAACTTTACCGGTAGAGAGGTGCTCAGTCATTCATAACACTGGGGCACCAAATGACTCTTTGGAAAATGTAGGGTAACTAACAATGTTTTTTTGTTTTGTTTTGCTAGGGCTGAGATAACTGCTTGCTCAGTATGCATTATTTTCTACAGTTTGTGTTTTCCTGTGTATGTTTTGTCATTGTAGACGCTACAAACATGATAGACATTTCAAAACCACTGTCATCTAATAAATAAGAACATCTTCACCACAGTGAAAAAATAAAAACATGGTATTTGCTGAAATGTAAATTGACATTAAACTTAGAAGTAGTCTCCCAGAAGTAAGATTGAGATGGATTACCATGACAATGATGAAATAGAGACTTATGCCTATGTATCATGTGCACATCTGTTCCCTGGGTAGGTTGACAAGGTTTCCATGCAGCTAACACTTCTATTTGTTTGAAGCTAGTGAAAGAAAGAAAAAAATAAACACAAATAATACACTTCTTCTGAGCAACTATAACTGCAGAGAAAACTATTACACAGATCAGTTTGTGCACTAATGAAGAAACTCAATTTTAAAGAATAGATTGTAATTTTTAGATTAAAAAGCCATGCAGTTACTGCATCTCTTCCTCGTGTTTTCCTCTTTCTACTAAAAACTTCAGATATGCTGCTATGAGGATTCAAGAATGAATCTTTTTTCCTGGTTACAAGTCATTCACAAAACAGATTTTTAAGACCCAGATTTGGCTCTCAAAATACCAACTGTGGAGAATTTCTGTGGGGAGATGCAGAACAAGGAGGCAGTCAGACAAACATGAAAAAAGTAGTTACACACAAAGCTCTGGAGGCTGCAGTCAGGGCTGACCACAGCGAAGTCAATCACAAGCAGTAAATGCAGCTAAATACAGCAATAGCAAAAATACAGTTGCACCTGAGAAACGAATGAATCCAAAACAGAAAAGCAAGAGAGAAGACTTGAGGAAGTAATTGTTGTTCTGGGTAAACAAGGACAGCAACAGAAAACTCTCACAGCAAAGAATTAATTCCAATAGATAGCTACACACTATTTACCCTATATTCAAGAGTTGTCAGTATGTAACTAGCAATATGGAAACTTCAGTATGTGACATGGAGGCCATGAAATACCTTGAAAAGAATAGTTGGTTGAATGGTAGATGGATGAGTGAAAGAAAAGCAACAGAATAATAAATACAATTAAATCTTAACTACTTTTTCCAAAGCAGTAAACAGGAACATATACACATTACATCACGGAAGAATATGTAAGTGCACACCAGTGGAATCTTATGACCCTTACAAGGATAAAGCGATCTGCACAGCCAATGTGCATGCCATCTAGCACAAGAGAGTCCTATCCAGCTCTCTAACCAAGTCTTTAGGCTGTTACAGTGGAACAAAAAGATTGATACTAGTAATGAATACATCACTAAACCTCTTGATTACAGAATATAGATGATAAAAAAGCAGAATGCATAAGTTCTCTATATCTTTCTTCTGGTATCAACATTGGCTAAAACAGACCTTACCTTCTCTTCCCTCCACCAGGTTCACTGCTGCCCTTACTCCACACCCTCAGTATCACCAGTAGAACTGGTAAGGCGCAACAAAGTGATTCAATATGGTTTAAAAGTTTTTTGTTTGTTTGTTTTGTTTTTAATTTTTCCAAGCAGAATTACTCAGTTTAGACTGGTGTAAAGGACCAATAAAAAACATTTTCTGTGATGTGGTTGGTATGATTCAGACACTTGGAAGCAAGACATGACAATTAGTTGTCTGTATAGTACTCTAAAGGAAAAGCTGAAAAGGATCTCAGGGCAGAGACAAATAGCCAAAGAGCTGGAACAATTTAGCTTAACTTTTTCATCAAGAAAAACATGTATGAAACCAGGACTTCAAATGTCACATACAGTTTAGAAAATCAGCTGCAGATATTCAGTCAAGAAGTGAAAAGATTCTATGAGAAACCACTATAATGAGGACAAAAAAAAAAAAAACCACAAAAAAAAGCTTAGAGAAAATACCTGTTTTCTTTTCTCAGACAAAGTTTCTCAATCACTGACAGAAAATAGTGAACCTCCCTGTGATTCCTTACCATCATGACAACTAGCAGCTGAATCAAAAATTGACAGAATCCTTCACAATATTACTCTACATAACACTAGCAGCAGTGTGAAATTGAGTGTGATCACAGCCCCAGTCAATTGTACTGGTTCAGGGAATTTTCAGTTTAGGTCAATTTTGCCTTCAGATCCTTGTACTCTTGAAGCACAGAAGTGAAGAAGACAAAGACAGGAGGATCAAAGTCTATAAAAAGGAAGCAAGTGCAGAAAGATTTCAGAAATTGCTAAAAGTTCTTCCTGTCCAGTGGGAAGATGAACATACAACGCAAAGTACACCCTATGCATACAGACAGTAGTCCTCCCCCACCTGACTCAAACCCATATAGTCTATGTACTGTTTGAGATTCAAACACTCCTGCAACTTCACATCACAAGCCCCTCAAGAGAAAAACATATATAAAAAAATATCTTACATGGAAGAGGCTGTTCACTTATTCATTTTTTAATAATTTTCTGCCCCCTGTTGAATACTCCCCTTGTACCAAGAACTTCCAACAAGGTAGTATTTGAAAGCCTTCTTCAACCACCCTCTTCTCATCACTTCGCCTTTCTCTTCATTATGATAAATCCAGTCCTCACTCCTTCAGCTCCTACTGAAGGACTCCTTGCCATCCCCCTTGATTGTTCTAACAGCTGTTGCTAGTTTGCCAATCAGTCCTGTGCAATCTCCTCTCATTCTTTCCCTGNTGCCCGTAAACCGTTGACAGGTTTCTTCCTCAGTTTTTGCTTCTTCTTCTCAAAGAGCCTATCAGAGTGAATATACACTAAGCTATGTAAGTGTTTACTAGTGAGTCTAAAGAAGAGTGGTAAAGCCTAATCTTTATCCCACTTACATTTCAGTGTTGTTAATCCTAGCTATTGCTGAAATAAGACCTACCTGTCCAATCTTTATTAAAAAAAAAATCCTCATTCTAGAGCATTTTACATCTATCTACTATTCTTTTTCCCAGAGACACATAAGCCATAGTAAATCTTTTGCAAAATGAAGTAAAATTAATTGGTTTAGTATTGCAGTTGCAAATGAGAACATTTTACTTCCTACTGCAATAGACCAGGAACACATATGCAGTTTAATCTAAAAGGCAGCTAAAAATCCAATTAGTTTTTAAGTGAATGGACAGCATCTTCTTACCCATTGTATCTAATTCACAGGTTATCCTCTGCCCACACCCTAAATTAGAAGCAAATTTGCTGAAATACCAAATAAAGGAGGAATCTTTATCAACTATTGTATCTTTTCTCCAAAGCTTGATTTCCCTTTAGACCACCAGCTCATCCAGTTGGATTCTCATCCATCAATTTCACCCTCTTCACTGCAGCAAACAGAAATATTTTAAAATTACTTCAATAAGATTTGGGTGTTCCTTGAATGTAGTCTTTTATTTCAGTATAACATAAGATTAGGTTTAGTAATCTCTGCTGTCCAAGAAAAAGTTCTGCCCCAACAATATGCAGGGGTTAGTAGCACCAGTATCTAATACAGTTCTGGTTGTATGAGGTGACTCATTACCAGAAACAGACCCACCAAAATTAAAATAGAAATTGCTACTTTCCAGAAAGCATTAAACAGGCTTTACTTCTAATAAAAGATTAGACTTTATATCTCTTGTTATATCAAGTTGTAGACCTAAAAATATGAGCAGAACTCATCTTGAGATTAAACACGTATGTAAAGCCTGCAAGAATGGGACCTAACATGGGTTTTATCAGTTGTAATGTTTGATGGCTGTTACTGCATAAATCAGTGCAATTTCAGATACTGTTAGCAGTTCAAATACCTTTTCATCTGAAATCAAACATACAATGGTCAGTCTGACATAAAGTGGAATTAGCTGTGAAGATAATGGAAGTAGCTCAGACTAAATACTGGGACAGCAGCAAGCCTGCCACAAGCATTCTACATCACCAAACCATCATGACAGCATATTCTGGAATACCTTGCTTGCTTTTTCTTGCTTGCCTTCAGGGAGTGGAAAAGCAGCTATCTACAAGTCTCATGTATCAGTGAAAAGATTGAACCACTACATGTGCGACCCTACAGATTTCTAGAAACAGACCCCATATTCAGCAAATTAAGGCAAAGAGATACTGTTCTCATTAGAGTACTGTAATAGAACCGCAAAGAAAAAAATATCTCTATGGGGATCATTTAAGGCTTTTGTGGAAACAGTTCCTATTGAACAGGCAGTGCTGAAATATGCTTGTTTTCTACAAGTGAGTCTGCTAAGCCATGGAACTTATATTCAACAGGAGACCATTATGCTGTCATAACATTTGATTCCATTTACATTACCTCTTAATTAACACTGCAACATTTAGCAGCTATTATAAGAGACATTCTCAAGAGTTCTAGATTCCAGCAGTGCTCACAGGCAGACTGCCTTTAGGTACAGTACTGCAATAGTTTTAGAGATGCTGTTTGAAATAATAAAGCTGCCATTAACTTAGACTCATTCAAGTTTCTAGAAGAAAAGTATTTGCAAATACTCCATGCCTTCACTTGCTACTCTCATGCTTAAAAAAGAATGTTTGAAAATTCTTTCTTACTTACAAGCAGATATATTGTTTCACTTCCTAATACTTATTTAATAAAAATACTGAGGCAAATGTTTATATACAAATCAGCAAATGTGTGTGCTAAACTGTGATCCATCTTCTCCATGCAACTAACTCAACAAAACAAAAAACTAGTCCACCAGAATCCACTATGGAACCAAAATATTAGTCGGCCAAAAGTAACAGGTTCACATATAACACTTAGGTTCTATACAGGCCTGAATGAAAGAATGCAATTTCAGAATTACAAACATTTGCAATATAACAGAGCTGCAAGTCACCTTGTAGGAAAGCATCTTCATCACACAAACACAAGCATAATGTAAGGCTTTGGCCATTCTGACCATTTCCAAACAATGACTCTGCTGAGCCCACAAAGTATTAATTTATAACTTCAACTGCTATCAATGCAGTAATGTGTTATTATAATTTTAAGAAAAAAAAAAATCTGTAGCTGTGAAACCAACACTTTTTTTTTTCTTTTTAGAGCAGAAGTATTGATTTCCAGAAGCAAGATTCCAACTTGCACTAATTATTACTTTATCAGCTATACAGGAAATGTTTTCAGACACTGAATTTCATAGCCTCTTCCCTTCAATGCCTTAAAAAAAAAAAAAAAAAAAAAAAAAAAAAAAAAAAAAAAACACACTTTTTACAAAAAA
>VXAB01008665.1:27828-52818 GCA_013399175.1 Odontophorus gujanensis | reverse complement strand
TTTTTTTTTTTTTTTTTGCATTTCCTGGTATTTTCTACATTTCCATTCTTCACACCACCCATCTGAACAGTGTATCTGTCTCAGTCAGTCTGTGATGACCAGTGAAAAAGGAGTTCCTACCCAGATAGTCCTTTTGGCTGAGCTGAATAAAAATCTCACACCAAGTTTTCATTGCCAACCTATTATGCTTTGGTTATTTATGTGTTTTCTAATCCATCATAGTCTATGAATTTCCAGCCCTCAGACATTAATTTGCCATTTGTATTTTTCACAAGCATTAGCAGCCAGAAGTATTGCTAAGGAAAAAATAATTCCCTGCCAAGTTTAATGTTATGTAGTGATGGACTCGTGGTAACACCTTTCTAGACCAATTTACTCCATGTAAAATAATTTATCAGTTGGGAGAATATTTCTTGTTGTGACCTCTGAGGGAAAACAAGCTGCTTTGCTGAGGAGAAAAGAAGCGGCCCCTGCCCCTTGCCTGAACCTACATGACTTTGTTGTCTGCTGAGTTGCTGCCACCCTTACTTGCCAGAGGATTTGTCTTGTTTGAGCAAGCTCACCACTAACTAGATTACAAGGTACACATACAGTATTTTTCCTTTGTTAAGGTAACTGTGACCAATATCATTACCCATAGCTACATCTTACTATTTTTATCCTATTATATATGTTCCCACTTTTCTACCGTAACATTTTATGGCATTGAATTACAAAGGTTGATTATGCATATTCTTCAGACACACACATTTATGTAAAATCAGGTACATTTATAAAAATCTCTCTGTTTTGTTGCCTTAAAATGTTATTGGAGCTCTCGGCTCTTTCTAAGTCAGAGCGCCTGGTTTCTTGCTTGTAATTTGCCGGAGCACCACAGATAATTAGCAATGTTGAATCTCGCTTTAAAGTTCCATAAACATTTTTGAAAATGAAACTTGAAAGGCTTAAGCCACACAAGTGTTTTTGGAAGTGCTGCTCTGTGTAGGGATATCTGTCATTCTGTATGGTTTCACTGTCTGCCCTCTTACTCATAATGATTGTTGAGTCTCCATATGAAAAAATGTTTCACTATTCAACCTTCAGTTCTAATTGCTTTTTTCAAGAAGGGTTAATGAGAACTGAATTTTACATACTGGGAGATGAATGACATGTAAGAGCATTGCAAGTTTATACGTATATAATACCTGAGGGCTACTCCAAAAGCGTTACTATGTTGGCCCATCAGAGGCAGATGTTGATGTTAGTGTGTAAGAGATCACAGCAAAGGGGCAGTCTGACAATATATTATGGCTGTTAACAGTGAGGTGGTGGGTGGTGAAACACTGTGAAACAGAGGGTCACCTCCACTTGTGCAGATTTTGAGGAGCATGGCACGCTGGCAGAAATGCAGAGTTTATGATGGTGGCTGTGTTGAAAAATGCTTCACGGCTGAGAATTTGCTTCATCAAATAGGATTGCTGTTGTAGTTCTTTGTTGTAGTTTCCACAGAAATAAATAGGGGTTGTTCGTTTTGGAATTACCTATATAGATATATTATTTTTGCATAACTTTTTAGAGATATTTTTGTGGGTTTGCTTTTTGTTATTGTTGTGTCTTCGAGTGTTTGGGCTTTTCTTTTGTGTGCTACAGGGTTTTGCAAAACTTTACATGCCACCAGCTGTAAACTGTAACATTTGTTTTTCTCAGGTGAATCACTATAGATAATTACAACCATTACAACCATCTATTGTTTGCAGGTAGCTTAAAATATTGCTCCTAACATATGTTACTTCATGCTTTAACACTGAATTTCTTTTGTTTTCTGCACTCACATACCATTTTATGTTCTCTTGATATTACAGCTCATATAATTCTAAGTTCTCTGAAAGTTTCAGCTCCTGACTTCTTGATCCTTTACATGACTAAACATTGTAAATAACACGTTAACCTACATGCTGTCCACTGGAGATAATGAAAATGGATGATTTAATTTCCCTTTTCTGTCTCTTTACAATTAACCAGCGCCTAATCCATAATAAAGCTTTTCCTCTTGTCCCACGAGTACTTTGTTTTACTGTCAAGAGCAAAACCTTAACCAGTTTTTAATATTTTCCTATATCATACCCTTTCAAAGTAATTGTTTTTGACAACTGTTATCCATGATTTTGGAGTTGTAGCTAGGATAGGATAAGCAGATTTGCTACCCTGCAGCCTTTCTCATTTTCAGTTAACTGCTGAATAAAACTCACAGTTCAGCTAGATGACTTCAGGGCTCCTGCAGTTCTCGTGGCTAACTGTATTTAGGCCTAATGAAGTATGGCTTTTCAATGCATCAGGTTTTTTCCAGCTTTTTTTTTTTTTCATTTTTTTATTTTTTTATTTTTTTTTACTGTTAATGTTTAGAAACTTTGTATGTGACTTCTCTATCTTCTGGAGAACAGTGAGAAAATAAAGTATTTACCTGGTTTTTGTAATGTTAGCATTTTAATAATTCAGACCATGTGACCAGTTCTTTCTTATCTTTCCACCTTTCTTCTCTATTTGTTCATGTCTTTGGCTATTTACTTTTCATAGAATAATTCAAAGTCCTTCTGATTTACATCTTACATTTTTACCTTCTAGAAATCTTGAATGTTTCTAGGGAATAAGGGTTCAATTACACAGAAGAAAAATTGTGTCTGTCACTGACAGAGGAAAAGAATTTATTTATCCCTTATATGAATTGGTTTATTTATTTACTTATAATTTTAAGATATTCTAATTTTAAATAAATCAATAATGTATTTTAGATTAATTGGGATGAGGTAGGAGCTGGATCTAATTGGGGAACATCCTCACTATTGCTTTTCCAAGAGACATCAGAAGAATTCTTGTTGCCTATTTTAAATTCTACCCACTTTGATGTGTTCTGGTTGTTGTTTTTTGTTGTTGTTGTTTGTTTGTTTGTTATTTTGTTGTTGTTCCCAAAACTTCTATTTGGGATTTTCCTATAGGAAAAAATTTAAAGTGTGGAATATTCATATGTACATGTATTAAGAACGTAATGTTATCCATATTATGTCATCATAGTAAAATTCATTAGATACCTTAAGACCTCATGTGCAATCTAATCCCTCAATTTTCACAGGTGGACTGATATATTTTAAGCTATAGTGGAAGACTTGGAAAAAAAAAAAATCAGCCTATTAAATAAAAAGTCCTATGAGACATTTGCTAGTTCAGTACTATGCGCAATTTAGATCAAGTTGCTTATTTGGTCGGAAAAAATAGCTGTAAATCAGTAATTCCGTAACTTTCCCTCATTTATGGGGAAAAATATGACTTTTTTTCACCTCTCCTCCATTAGTCTGTTTATAATCTTTTGTTCTACTTCCATAGCATGGTATTTAATGTACAGAAGAACAGGGATTAAAGAATATTTTAGAAAACTTCAGATGAAAGTGGAAATCCGGGTAGTTGTAATGTTAGTTCTGGAAAATGTTGACTTAGTGTCATCCATACTGAAAGTCTATGACTTGTCCTTAAGAAATATCTAGGACTTGATATATTCCCTAGAGTCAAGAAATTCAGTGTTCACAATATCAAATTGAGTTGAATTAATAATTGCTAAAACTGTGTATGCTTTCATACCAATGCAAGCATTCTATAGTCGCAGAAATCTGCAAGATGTCAATATTTATGCATTTTATTTGAGCATAAATTAATTGTACTGAATTTTGCAATTCATAAGTTGTTTATACCAATGACATTTTCTAGGCACATGCCATCATTTTACTGCAGGAAAAGTTGTACTTACGGCAACCCTGCTCACAGCAGGAGGTTGGAACTGAATGATCTTTAAAGCCCCTTCCAACACAAGCCTCTCTATCATTCTCCGATTCTATTATTCATACAGTAAAATCTTTCCTTGAATGAGAATGATTTAAGGTCTTCTGAAATGTCTTTTTTTGTTTCTTTGTTTCTCTATTTAGATTTCTTTTTGTTGTTGTTTATTTTGTTTTGCAAAGAACTTTAACATATCAAAGCCAAAAGTTCTTCTAAAATATGCCCAAAGCTTTTGGCTGATCCAGTGTCATAGATTTGCTGTTGAAAAGAGCCATATGACATAAAGCATGCTAACATTCGAATAAATAGGTTATGTTTCCAAATCCAGTTTAGGATTCCCAGTGTCACTACAAAATCCATCAGCTAAACATAATATTTGAACTGCAAGAACATTGTCTGTATCTCATCCGCATCATTGGTATGCTACTCCCATATTAATGTTTTCATAAGTCACTGAGATCAGCTAGTGAAAAGATTTGGTGCACTAGTCCTCCTGTTGGCTTGCATTGTTCTACAGAAGCAGGCTCAATGGTAATGCCTATTATTAATGCCAGTGTGATGAGAAAGATTGTTAATAAACTCATGTTAGTAACAGAAATAATGGTATAGAGGTAATTATGACTGTGATTGTTCTACGCTTAATATAACGATAGATTGGGATTTTATATGAAAGTTTGAAGAGATCTCATTTCATGTGTCTCTCCCAGTTGCTGTACTCCGTTCTGAATGACTGCTTTGTGACAATGGAGCACAAAGCATCTGGGATACATCTTTAATACTGTCAGTACTTTGCACAGTGGAGCAACAGATAGCATAGAAGTTCCTCCCTCAGATACTGGTACTGCTGTCGCTACATAAGAAACCCCTAGTTGTTTGGCTTTACGTTGATTATTTTATTTCACTAAGATAATTGCTTTTTTCCCCTTCTGTCCTTGCCACCTTTCCACTGAGTTGAAGTCTGACAAATTCTTTTGTGAACAAAAGGAACAAAAAATTAAACTTGGAAATCTGAGATGTACTCCAAGACAATAGGGAGTACTGCAGTGCTGAGTACTGTATCACACATTGTTAAGCCAACATATTCCAAAGCACATATTATAAAAAAGAAAAGAACAAAGTAGTACTGTAGACGGTGGTGCAGAGTGTAATGAATTTTGCTTATGAAAATTTTTATCCCAAATTATCACATGTATTCATTTTAAAGCTACCACATTCACTGATTACTGCTAGATGCCCTACATGTTAGTCCTTTAAATGCTTTTTGACATATTTCCTGTATTCATTCTTAATTCTTCATTTTGCTTTTTAAGATCATAATATTAAGTTGTGATCCCTTCAATAACTGATTGAACCTGAATTTTCCAGTGCAAAATACATTTTTATGCCTCTAAAAGATGCCAAAAATGAGAGATTTGTATTAAATATGTGTACTGACATCTGGGTTTGTGTAAAGAAGAGACAGAATAGTCACTAGCTGACTGACTGTGATAAAGAAATAAGAACTTGAGGAATGAAGAAGCTCAAGTTTAACTGAGGCCAATGAACTTATACAAGTAGAAGGGAGATGCAATTTAATAAATTGGCAGAGAACATCATTATTTCTCATATCAAGGTTATTTGTGTTTTGACTTTCAAAGTGCTGCTTGTTGCCTTAAAGACCTGTTGTCTGCCTCCCAGGTATTTTCCTCCATTGGTCCAAGTCTGAGATAGATTACAGAAATTAGATAATTTATCTTTATGTCAAAACAAGTGTTTATATTTTACATATTACATTTTCCATTTTATAAGTGGCTGAAGGGCAAAGTCACATAAAAATTAGAATCAATAGATTAAGTGCTAATGACTAAAACCTCTGAAATTTATTTGTAAATATTTTGCAATATTATTTTTCAGTACTTATTTTTCAAAATAAACCTCATCATTAAGAGCAGTTTAGAATTTAGAAACTATACTTGAAATTTCTGAGGAAGATTTATTTTCCACTGGAACTGATGTTTGTCAGAGTCGAGAATATTTCTTCGTTCTTTGACTGAACAGGGAACACTATGCAATGCATCTCATCTTAAGAAGAAAAAAATGTTGAGTTGAAACCAGCACTTGTAAGTGTGAAGAGACCTTTTTCTCCCTTCTCCTTTTTCCTCCTCCTCCTCCTTTTCTTCCTCCTCCTAGCTCTTTCTCTAGGTGGAGCTATAAATCTTCAAGTGAGTTCATTAGGGAGTTTATCATTTCTTTATTAACTTTTTTTTGTAATTATTATTATTTCCTGCTTTCTCAAGGGTTTTAAGCTAACCATTATTTCTTCTTAGTGACTGAGAGTAGAAGATTATTTTTAACAGATCAATATAAAACAGAAAAAAAAAAAAAGATATTTTCAAGGTTCAAATTTTGTAGTTCGTAGAAAAACTGAATAAGAAAATTAAAGACGTTACAAAATAACTTTTGCAAAAAATACACAACTGTGCTTAGATTTGAAGGATCATTAAAATGCAAGACCATGTTTGTTTAATTTGCTTGTTTGCTTTCTTATGGCATCATGTTGTAGATTATAGAAAGATTTTATTAGGTTCTATTTTCCTGTTTTAGTAGAATTCTTTTATTTATGCACTTGATTTGTGGGGTTGATCTCTTTTGTCCCTAAATATCAAGGCTGTGTTTTAAAATGCCTCTCCTCTGGCAATTTAATTCCCTTACTTTCTTACTAGAAAACATCAAAGAGTTGGAAGGATTTTTTTGTCTGAACATCCCTAGGCAACATCAAAACATTCCAAAACACTCTGTTGTACTTGAGTTTTCCTTACCCACGTATCCCAATTTCTTTATAAATGTTGAGCTATACAGTAATTCATAGTCAACTTGTAATTTAAATGCAATTTGAACAATCTTCAGAGAATCTGACCAGGCCAGGGAGAGAGAAACAAGTCCTCAAGAAAGAAACAGCTATTGCAAGTTCCAGTGTAATGAAACTGCCTTTAGTAAAAGGGGATAAGAGAGCTTAGCTTACCTTTGGGATGGAATCAATTCTTCCCTAATTTCTTACTTTTCTGTTTTTCCATCTGGTTCTTCCTTCAGTGAAGCATTACTTTTTTCCTGCAAGAATAATGGGAAAAAGAAAGGGAATATTTTGCTAAAAGAGAAGTTATCCTCAACACAGAATGTTTAGCTGGTGAACAAAATTCTAAAGAAAATATTATAAAGAATATATATTATGTTTATATATATATGTGTCCCCTTTGAATCTAGTGTTTTTCACAAATGTGTGTCTGAGTGTTAAGTAAATAGTTGTAAAATTTTCAAGGTGATTTTAATTTCTGTTTATTAAATCACATCATTTCCCATTCCAAGTGGGAATATATTTAGTTAGGGTTTGTTTCTGAAAAGGCATACTGCTTGCAGTAGAATTGGAGCCCGGAAATGAAAGTTGTTTCCTTAGATACAGTGTTTTGTTGTTGTTTCTTTTTTGGTAAATATTTTATAATTTGTTATTGTGTATGTGATGCTCTGTAATGCAGAAACATAAAGATTAAACTTTCTCCAAAGATCATATATTCTTGAAAATCACCACTTTCCATTCATGAAATTAATATTTCCGAAAGTCTATCTTCACACTCAGAAAGCAAATTTTCTATCAACATCAAGTCTGTTGAACTTGAACTTTACAAAATAGGAACTAAATAAATATGTATTATAATTAAAAAAAAGAAACCCTTATTTTTTATAAATGACATTATGATCAGAACACAGACTCAGATTTTTACTTTTCAGTAAACTTTGTCATATGTGTGATCTGACAAGAAATGCTCACCAATGTGTACCAGAATAGACCTAATAAAGTGAAGAATTCAATTCCTAAAAAAATGTAATAATATCATATCTTATAACTAATGAATTCATTTCTCTTCCCTGTGCAATTTAATAAGTAATCTGTTCCATAGGATGACTGTTTTTTTTGTTAATTATTTTCTCATAATTTGACATATTTTTACAATCTACTTATTAAGTGCTGTTGTATTTGCCATGAAGAGAAGGAGAGGATGAGCAGATTCACAAATCCCCCCTGGTTAGATTAAGGTGGAATTGACACTGAAGGTCCAAACACAGTCATGAGTTTGAGAATCTCTGTACTACAAGTATCTTAAAAGTATTGACGCTCTTACAATTATATTGATCTAAGCTGTGCAGCTGAGCTGTGCAACTTTATAAGAAACTGAAATAAGTCTCATTTGCTTTGTGAAGGGAAGAGATGGATGGACACAAAAAGAGACCACCAGCTCAGGTAGCAGCATTGGTCCAGCCAATGAGGGGTCCTCAGTCTGTAAAAGCACTTGCCCAGAAGTTCCAGACTGTGAGTCTCTAAGACCTCCTAAGCTTCTCTCAGGCATGCTTCTATGCATGCTAGATTTATGAGGTTTGTCATTGACAAATTTGACATCAAAAAGTTTGTTCATCAGTAAATTTGTGAACAAGTTCACCACAAACAAGTTTGCAGGCACCTTTTGCAGCAGATGGGAGTTTTGGACAGAGCAAGGCCATTCAGTGTCCACAGGGCTCTCTCCTCTGACCGAGCCTTTAGCCTGTTGTCATGGTGATGATCTTGCAAGTGTTTAAGAGAATTCCAGGCAAACCACAGATTAAGCGTTTTCCCTTGGTCTACTCCAAGTGGTCAACAATAGTCAATACAAAATAAAGAATGCAGCAATTTTTTTTTTCCTAATTAATGCCAAAAAGTGTTTAAAACTGACATGAAACTGAACAAACAATTCTATTTCTGGATTTTCTATTGATTTCCTTCATACCTTTGCATGAATGTTCTACAGTGAGTGCAGTATTGTTCCCACATGATCCCCACCTGGTTGTATTGTTGACTGTGAAATAAAAGCTGTAGTCCTTCTAACTTTGAAAGCTATAAACAATTTACCTGTCACCTGTAGTATTTTACTTTATGTAGTGTTTTGTGAATTGTCAATTGGCATAGAACAGTACTCAAAGCCATTATGAATGACACTTGGAAAGTATCCAGCAAGTACTGGAACTGAAAGTCTGAACAAGTAGACACTGGTATGATATATAATGTTAAATGTATTAATACTCAGAATATCAACATATTAATATCTTATGCTCAGGAATTTTATAAAGGAATATGTTTTTCAAAATGGCTTAACTGCTGAAAACAGTGGGTCAAGTTATAGTTAGAAGCACAAACTTTGACTCTTGCAAATGTAGGTTCTCATTCAGCCAGTAAGTTAATGTGACAACGCACATAGTGAAAGAGAACTTATTTAAAGCTTCTTAAAAACAAATATATATATATATATATCCAGTAAACAGATAACATTGCATCACACAAAAGAGTTAAGAAATAAATGTGGAAAAAAATCTTCATGAAATATCAGTGGTAAAATCTGTATAAAACAATTAGACTACAGAAGTTTTCACAAGGGACTCAGAAAAATGTGTGTGGGCTTTAGTTAATCTGGGGGAAATAAAATCTTTAATTTTTCAGAGAATTATAATATTCCTTCTTGCTTTGTAGCCACTAATTGCAGGAGGCAGAGGAGACAGTTATGGCCTAGCTGATGGACATTCAGTGTAGCTAAGTTATCCTTTGCAGAAAAGGGCTGGTGTGTAAAAAGAGAAAAACTGCAAGGAATATGCTGAACACAGTGTTACATTTATGGATTAGAGCTTCTTTCTCAGATTAGGCATCTGGCTAATGGTCACTAGGAGCCTTTGGGCTTCTCTCACAATGTGGTGCCACCGCCTTGTCTGTAAGTTGAGCTGATGTCACTGTAGCAGAAGAGAACACTTGTAAGAGTAGGACACAAGGCCAGGCTTCTGTGAAGCACTTGTCCTTTGGTTGAGGTGCTGGACTTTATGTTGATAGGCCAGCAATATTTTTTCTCTCATCACCACAGTGAGTGCAAGAACATTTATTCAATTCTATCTTGACACAAAATGTCATTATGAAACTTTAGAAGGCATCATAGGCTAGTCAGAGTTATCTGGAATATTTCAAATCTGCTGTCCCATAACCTGGCTCCTGATGCTCAGGTTATACCCTCATTTACATTTCAAAGGCTATTGCAGTTTGCATTTACTTTCTTGAAAGAAGACATCAGTAGCTAACCACAGAAGTCTAACAGTTTGGCCATACTGTGTAATCATCATCACAGCCAAGTTCTAGGGATTAAGGCATCAGTTTTTAGTATTCGTCTTTATTTAAAAATTCTACTCTTAGAAGCATGTAGTCATTTTATTTTCCAGATATATTAAAGGCACTGCGTACAAAACTGAGTCTCCCATGTTGAGAGAATAAATTGTCGTATCTCACTAAAATGCTGGAGGATTTTGACAGGGGAAAAAAAAAAACAAAAAAACAGCATGTCATGGGACTTTGATTCACCTGACTACATGGTCAGTATGATAATATATTAAATGTCAAAATTGCCAATACTGATGCAGTTTCCCATTATTTCTGAATCTGCATGCTAGAAAAACATTCAACAAGATTGAGGAAAGTGCAGAATCCAGTGTGTCCCGGCACTGTTTGGGTAGGTATGATGCTTACCTTTTCTTATAAGTTCACAGAAAATGTAGAGGAGTGGGTTACATAAGGAATGTCATCAAAGGTAAATTGACTGTTAATGGCTGAGTCAGCTGCAAACAGTCATCACCAGAAAGAAGCTCACTGACAAAGAAATCAACCACATGTATGCAGACTGAACAACTTGCATCTGTAAGAAAAGGAAAGGGTACAGTTTGCCAGTGGAATGAAATGCTTCCATCTGTACACCAGAGACGAGATGGAAAATATTATGGAAATCATTTATGATTTTAATGTCGCCTTGCCATTTTCCACCTGTCTAGCCAGCACCTTATCACAAAAGACTTAAATATGTCAGGAATAAAATTTGTGGGGCTTTTGCGTATCTGCAAAAGCTTTAAGGGTCCCTTGTAATTTACATTGTTAAAACCTTTAGTTAGGTCAACAGTCAGCCAGCCACAACTGCAATTTGACTTGATACTATTAGTAAGGCTCTAAATGTCAGGTGTGTAGTATGACTTACTAACTCCACATCAAAGTTTTGGGAAGACAGATTACAAAAAAAGCAGAAATTGAGTTGCTCAGTTTGGACATGCTAGGATTTTCCTAGCATCATAGAACAGAAACGCCAAAATAATTGTCACAGTTTACATTATGATTACTTGTAGGAAGTAGATATTTTTGGTTCCTTTGAAATAATGTGAAATTGACTCTTGCGTTCATATAATGCTGAAAGACCACGTAGATTTCATGATGCTTTTTAAAATGTAATTTACCAACAAGAAAAGGCAATACATAGTTCAATGTCAAGTTACTGTAAAAGAATATTGGACTGAAAAATTAAACAAGTCATCTTTGAATTTGGAATACAGCAAACAGCAAGTTTCAGGCTATGAAAATTTTCTCACTTCTAACAGTGATTCTAAGGACTTTCTCTAATCTTCCATTATTAAAAAATTTGTTGAGTTTATGTGTGTTGAGTTTATATGTCATAATAGGCATGCAAGGTGTAACTCTCTTGTCATTCAAGTTTATGATGTTGGTATATGGTCTGCACTGAGTAGGCTGATAACTGCAAATACATGTTGAATTTTGAGCTTCTTTACTCTAGTGAATGGTATTGATTTCTCCGTATTCTCTCCATATTCGTTCCAGAGTTCTTTCAGCAGTTATGTATTCATGTGAAGAGTGTCTATGTCATTTGCGCAACTGTATTTTAAGTTAATGGACATCTACTTGTACCATGTCCAAGTCTGTCCTGGGAAAGTGTCTTACATGTAATTATGCTTCTATCATTTTTTTTTTACCTGCATCTGCTGTTTTTCTGTTTGCGTTTTCAGCTGACAATCCAAAATTCATGACAATGCTTGAAAACAGAGGAATAGCCCCTGCAAATTGACAGAGCTCAGGAAAAGTCCAAGGAATTGAATTGAAAAAATAATAGCAAGCAGTGTTATGTTTTTTAGAGCTTTATATTGAAAAATCAGTCTGTATTTTTGCTGTGGTTATATGGCTACCTGAAAAAAAAAAAAAAAAAAAGAACAAGAAAGAGACATTTTCTTTTGAATTTGTCCTCCTCCACAAAAACAAAAACCTTAATTTTTAATTCAGACCAAAACCTTGGTCTGAAACAATCAAGCAAACAAACAAAAAAAAAAGCTATAAATATACTAAAACTTAAAAATGAACAAACAAGCATATGATTCATGTATGCTAAATGAAATATCAATTGATTCAGAGGTCATTCAATTAAAAGTTTCACTTTGATTCTTTTACATTTTCTTAAAGCTTTTAAATGGCAGTTGTAAAGCTTTATAATGCTTTTCTATCAGATCTTCAGCAAAAAGAATGCATTTATGCATTATATCAGAGTTGTTTGATCTGGATTATTTTCCCCAAATAGGTTTGAAGCTATGTATTCTACTGTGTTCACATTCAGATTAAAGAAGTTGTAGTAATCTTCCAGTCTGATTACTGGATAGCTGGTGAGATGTAGATGGCTATACTCCTTCCAGATGCAATAGAGTAACACATTATAAAAATAATAATAGATAAAATAGAATAGATAAAATTGCACTGAGCATAATCTGTTAATAATCAACATGTACATATCATTGTCAATTCTAAATCATATTCTAACACCTCTTTGTTCAGTATCCTTTCTATTAAAATAGCAGAGGCATTAGTCAACTCAGTACAAACTCTCTGAGTTCTCAGCTGTACTGTCTTACCTAGTCTTCATGTTTTGATCATCTCTCCTCCCTTTTTCCCTCCTCTCAACAGCTGAATGGGAGGGGTTGGAATATGTTTCACTAAGAAAGTTGTTTTGAGGAAGTGTGCAACCTTTCTAAGCAGGTCCAGTGTCACCACAGCAAACATAGCTACTAGACCTACGTTTTTACCTTCAGACTTCTGTTGTTGCTTTGCGACTTGAAAAAATTGCAGCTTGGGGCTTTATGGGATGATGTGAGCCTAGGATCGTGTGTGTCCTGTGTCTCATGTTGCTTTCACTAAGAAAGAGCAGTTATTTTTGAGCTCTACAGGGATACCATTTCTCCTCCTTTTTGAAAACAAGTAGTTTTCAACCAGAAGTGGTTGTCAGAACACAAAAGATGTTTGTCCTTTTTGCTTCCTTCCTCTCCCCTCTCAATGGGATAGCAGAGGTAGTGACAGTGCCGTGATGAATTGTTTGGCGTTCCAGCAGCAATTAGCTGTTCAAACAGTTGCTTCTGTTCCCTAGGGAAGTGCTAGTGAAGCAAATGAAACCATCTTGTGATTGGGCTTGATCCATAGACTACCTGTAGATCTTGCAGAACACATCAGTGTCTCCTCTATTGCTTATATTCTACTAGATGTAAAGGTATATGCAATTCAATTTCAAATTTTATATTCCCTTAATGAGACAGTGTGTTTCAGAAGGATGTTACTTTCAATACATATAGCAGTTTTGTCAGGGCAAAATGATACATGCCTTTGGTGTAAAGTGCTTTCTTGAGGGCTTAGTGTCATAAACATTTCTACTGCTAGAGAAAGCTGTAAGAAAGTCCACTAGTAAAAATCGAAGGATATGCTAAATAAGATATTAAACAAGACAGTATTCAAAAGTAATAAACTTTGATAACTTAATTTACAAACTACAAATAAAGGAAGGACACCATGTTTATGTAAAGATTCCACTTATATTTGATTTATTATTCCCAAAGACTGAAAGGCCAAATCCCAAGGACATCAGTGAAGCTAACTTACATCCAGGATTCTGGCAGAGCTGCACTCCAGAATTACAGCTAACTACATTTTAAGTACTTACAAGAGATATTAGAGGGTTAAACACTCAGCTTGTAGCTGTAGCATTTAAATTTGAGCTGGGGAGATTTAGATTCAATAAACATCCTAGCTAAGTTTCTTTTAGAAAACAAGTCTCATGCATTTTTATGTGCTTCTGTATTATTTAATATGCTACACCTTACTTAGGTAGAGTGCTGAAAGAAAATAAAAAATAAATACAATACCTTTTAGATGTAGTCTGCCAAATATCTAGCCCTGGTCATGCACAGGGTGCTATCATTAGTGGACATGCTAGGAATTTTGTTGTTGTTTGTTTTTTGTTGTTGTTGTTTTATGCCCTTCGTTATGACCTTGGGCCTCAATCAGCTCATTAAAAATTAAATTGCTTATTATAACCTGGCTTCATTTTCCACTTTGATCAGAAAGCACAATAGGTTCCTTAAGTGGATTTACCCATAAAAAATTCTGGTAATGAGAATAGAAAAGGCAAGTTTAATAACCTTAATATCAAAACAAAAGCTAGAGAAATGCCACCCAGAGGATAATAATAAACATTTTCTCTAACTAAAAGATAAACCTATCCGTAATATGAAAATTCTGCTTTCTGGCTTATTAAGAGTACATTTTTGACAATCTGAAATCAGTGTAAGTTCCACTTCTTCTGTGGCTAGTACTCTCTCCCATCAGCTTGTGAACATAACAGCATTATTTTATTTGCAACACAATTATTTGAATTTAAAGGAGAAAACTGCTTAAAATTATAGAGAAATTTTTCTGAATACTATTCATTTTTAAACTATTGCTCATTTGACTGTATTCACCCATTATTTGCTATCCAATAATGTTTTTAGATATAGACTTTTATCTCATAGGCATTTGTTCATACAGAAATTAGGAAAGGGTTATTGAACAAACATAAAATCTGTAATGTGAAAGCACAACCTAGTACTTACTCTAGTCTACTCTTCCTAACAGGGTCTAGATAAAGGTGTGAGAATAGGAAAAGAATTATTGATGCTTTTCTGGCATAGTAGCCCAGTTTAAAGTACCCTCCATCTTCAGTGATTTGCTTCTTGCCTGTAAACTAAAACGAACTCAAAAGAGGAACATTCCTGTGTAAACACATATACTTTGTTTTTGTTTTTTAATCCCTTCCCATTAGTCTCCTTTTTTTTGAAAAAATCACACATCCTAAAGAACAAACCTCTGTAGCTGAAGTGACCAGCTGCAAACCTTGAATAGCAGTTTAGCTAAGCAGATCACAGGTATGTCTTTAATTGCATACCGTCCAGAGATAACAGACATGGTGGTAGAATTAAAATGTGGCAGAGACAGGCAGTAGTTCGTAGGCTCGTTCACCTCTCCTTCAGAAAACAAGAGCCTTCAAGTGTTATCTTCCCCATGGAGAAGTCTTGAATTAAAAGAGAGGAAAAGATTTAACGTTTTATTTCTCCATATCATTTTCAGATTTCTGAAAAATGCTATGAATGTGAATTTGCTTTATGTCACTCAAATCTTTGGTTCCAGAGCTCTACAGGAAAAAGGCAAAATGGAAGCAAATACTCCACATGTTTTTTTGTCTTATTTGTAAATCTCCTTACAACCATTTGTGAAGTTGTTAAAAATGATTTCTTTCCTTTAAAATACGTTGCATTATGAGGATCTTTTTTCATGATAGATTGTATAATAAAAAGGAATTTCATGAAGGAAAAAAAAAAAACCGTAAGTTTAACAAATGATTTAACTTCAAAAACAAAACTGCCTCATGGATGGCATTAATAGTCAGCAGTCAGTTGATAATATAGAACATTTAGAGAGCTCTGAATTTGTCTCTAGATATTAATACCTGATTGAATTATTCAGTTTTGCAATCTAGTATTCGTATATATTTATATATATTTAAATGAAGACATTCTCCTTGGAAAACTGCAATGGCCTAAATCAATCTGAAATTTTTGTAAACAACTTGAATACATTTCCCCACATGATGTGTACATTGTATGCTGAATAATTTTTATCATAAATGTGTTAGAATGTTTCAGTGTATACAATCTACTAGTATATTTCAGCATACAAATGCATATTTCTGTATATTATGAATAAAATATATTTTATACAGCAAGATTTGTTATATTTTCCTGTTATTTATGATCACATCTTGTTTTATGAGCGATTTGCTATATGATGGTAATCATGAATGCACTAGTATTTTTAAATCTCAGGTTGAACATTGCATTAAATCATTTCTATTCAGAGCAATATCTGGATGTAGATCAATGATTTGAAATAACTTTGATCCATCATTTAAAATTTTACATAGTTTGCATGTATATTTCTCTAATTTAATGCTTTTGACTGCTCTTTGTATTCATCATGAGCAGATCCCTTATTAAGGGAAAAAATGAATCAGTTCTCAAATTCTCCAACTGCTGCCACTTGTAACTGATTAAATTAAACTAGATTTTAAATCAGGGCAGAATATCAATTGCTTAGGGTAAGAAGAAATAGTAAGGAAAAGCTGTTTATATCCAGAAGATTGAAATATATATATATACACATATATATGAATATAGAATATAGTTGATATATATTTTATTGATATGTTCTGTTATCATATTTATACATACACATACAGAGCTGTATTTATTTACTTATATGTGTAACCTGATATATGTATACAAAGGAGATATGTACTTTAAATACATAAATGAAGAGAGGAGTATTTTATATTCAGTATTTTAAAAATATGATATAATTCTGAAGAATGTATAGTATTTTATCTGTCTGTCTAAAAAGACCTTTCTTGGTGTAGGAACTATAGATAGATGACTATTTGATTTGCTCCATGTACACAGCACCGAGTGGGTTGCTTTGTGACAGCACTGGATTTTGTTCTAATTATTAGGTATGTAAATAAAAGATGAAGCACTCTGATACTTAGTTCCAACACAACAGAACATCAGTCTTCCTCATGTGTTTAAACAATATCCTGGTCTGATTTTAGTGAAGACGCATTACCTTCATTATACTACTGGTCAATCTGCTTCACTTCTATCCTCATCTCTGATCTTCTTAAACATGACTGAAATGGGTTTCTTTCTTCTTACCTGAAAAAACAGAGTCAGCGAAGATTCTATTCTGTAAAAAACTAACTACTCTTTTGCTAGGAGGTTTACACTTCATTATCATGAGATAACAGTTGGAAAAGTCTTTCTGCAGATAAACCACATTCACTTGACAAACGGAATGTGCATTTGTAGTGTATCAGATTGTTCTAGAAAGGCCAGTGGCTTGGAGGAACAGGAAGGGACTTGGGCTACCAAGTAAAATCTGATTACTTCTTTTTTCTTGAGGAGACCACCCTGATGTGCTGGGAACATGCCCCTGCAATGCCATTCTGATTATCAGTGCACCAAAGAACCAGTGGCTTGTTAAAGGCCAGGAAGCTGAAGGACAGGTAGCCTTCTACCTTTTCTCGTCCTCCATCTATCATCCTAATAATCACCGTTAAGCATCAAGAGGCTATATGTGGAAACACCTTTATTACAGGTACAACAATAGCTGTTTCCAGCTATTCTAACATCTGAAATGGGGCTTCACAGTTGTCTGATTTTACTATGATTGTTATCTAGAGTGTTTTCCCTTTCAAAATTATTTTGTCTTTGCCTTTCTCCCCATTTTGACACATTTATTCTTAATCTCCAGTGAGGTTGTGTGACTTTTTGCCATTCCCTGTTGCTCTGTGAAAAACATAAGCATAGCTACAGCTTTTAGTTTTTCCCATTATTCTCAAAATCATACAACAGAATGTAATGTATTTTTTCCTTTTCCTTTATGTGCTACTTTTAAGCTAATCTATAGCTATCTCTTACACTTTGTGACAGAATATATCCAGAAATGTTTAAAAGACTACTGACATCATTTAGTAGAATCAAAATACCCTTTGGCAGAAAATAATAGACTGTACACTATTTGTATGTGATATTGTACTAGCTGGATTAGAATTTCTACAAAAGCCTTTTACATGACACAGAAAAACACTGATACCTAAAGTGCTAGAGAGCACAATCAATTTTATTTATTTATTTATTTTTAATAAGAAATACATTGACTTGGTTACCTTTTCAAGAGCAAAACTTTTCAGGTGGTCTCTAAGAAAAAAAAAATCACAAAAAAATTACAAGGTGACAATTCAGGCTCTTGGAAAAACTTTCTCTTAATCTAGGAAGAAAATTTCTTTTGGAATTGGAAGCAGAACAAACTTTTACAATTCAATTACTTCTTCATAGAATCATAGAATTGATTGAGTTGGAAGAGGCTCTTAAAGGCCATTTAGTTCAAGCCCCCTACAATGAAGAGGGACGTCTACAGCTCCATCATGTTGCTCAGAGCCTGGTCTAACCAGAGCTTGAATGTCTCCAGGGATGGGGCAACCATCACCCTTCTGGGCAACCTGTGCCCTTGCCTAACCACCCTTATTGTAAACAGCATTTCCTTATGTCCTATCAAAGTCTCCCCTCTTTTAGTTTGAACACCCTTGTCTTAACAGACCATGGTAAAAAGTCTGTCCCCTTCCTTCTTACAGCCTCCTTTTAGATACTGAAAGGTCACTCTCTGATCTCCCCAGAACCTTCTCTTCTCTGGGCTGCACAGCCTCAGCTCTCTCAACCTGTCCTCATAGGAGAAATGTTACTTTAGGTCTTTTTTGTGGCCCTCCTCTGGACATGCTCCAACAGGTCTAAAGGACTCCACATCTGGATGCAGTGCTCTGTGAGGTAGGTATCACAGCACAGAGCAGAGGGGCAGGATCACTTCCCTTGACCTATTGGCCACACTTCTTTTGATGAAATCCAGGGTACAATTGGCTTTCTGGGATGTAAGAACACGTTGCGGTCTCATGTCTAGCTTACCATCCACCAAGAAATACTTTTCATAGGGGAACACAGTTTTTGCAGGTTAATTTTTATAGTCCACCACAGATAGAAGTTGGAATAGAAAACTGGTACATGTGAAATAATAAACTTCACTGAGCAGTTCGGTGCTTTTTGTGGTTTTGTAAAATACCAGAAGTTATATTTCACATATAAAATCAAAGGAATTATTTTGTAAAAGTGCATTTAACTGAAGCTATAATGAAAATTAACAAAGGTGTGCAGAATAAAGCAAATGTCTACCAAGAGACCTCTGCATTGCTGTTTTTATCTGATCTTAAATAATACTGGTAACGAAATCTAAGCATTTCAACCTACTCAAGGACATGCTGAGAACTTCATGTTCATTGCAGTGAACAGAATTCTGAAACTATCAAATGCTGTGGAAGACAGACTGTGGGGCACTGTTTGCCTGTGTCTTACTAACATGCAAGATAATATTGAAAAATCCTGTGAATGAGGGAAGATTTCTGGTCAATTCTTTTCATTGTTCAATGCTCAGATTTCAATTAATTCATTAGAAATGACCTCTATTCATTGTTTTTTTTTTGTTTGTTTCTTTGTTTTTCTTTTTGTTATTAGAATAGCCAGTAGCTATAGTGGATTATTGAAGATCAAGACTTTGTGGAGTTC
This sequence comes from Odontophorus gujanensis, assembly GCA_013399175.1. NCBI lineage: Eukaryota > Metazoa > Chordata > Aves > Galliformes > Odontophoridae > Odontophorus > Odontophorus gujanensis. The sequence continues at coordinate 33,624 of VXAB01008665.1, read as the reverse complement.
ATTCAAACCAGAGGAGACTCTTGTTGGTTTTATGGTCTCTGTAACACAAACTGGTTACTACATCTGAACCAGCAGTATACTTGCATTCCCTATTGACAAAGTGAAACATATTATTTTGACCTATTAATCAGTGAAAATATTTTAAATGATTCCTAATACTTTGTACAGTAGAAAGTCTTATTGCACAGTAAGATGAATAATAGCACCTCCCTTTCTCCTTCCCTGTTCTCCTCCCTGTCTTCCATGTATGACTAGATCATGCTTTCTAACTTTCTTTTTGTGACATCTGCTCAGATAGTTGCTAGCTGTGGAGAAAGAAAAAGCTTACAATTAGAGACCCAATTTGCTCACAATCTAATGTGCGCTGAAAGTTGTTTGTATATCAAACAGAGCTGCTGAGGTTCTTCTTCTTTACGCCCTATGAATCACCCAGGGACAGAAATTGGTGCTATGATCACAGAGGCTTTCCTCCTAAGACTCTAAATTCCATGAGGTCACAGGTTTAAAACTTCTTACCTTTTGCTGGAATTTTATGTCACCTTTGAGCAGACTGGCTACCTACAACAATGGAGCAGCTGATAAAGAAATTGATATTAGCTTCAGCACCTGGATATCTTTCACTATTAGTAGTACTTTTCAAGCAATCTCTTTCGGTCCACAGAGACCACTACTCACTGTTAAATTGTGGTTTTGGTTAAGAAAACAGGTTGTTTATCAGGATTAATTTTATTACTAAAATTTTATTTAAATAGAGTAGGATATTCAGGGAAGTAAACTGTTAAATGTGAATAGTCATTAAAACATTTCAAGATGTAATTTATTTCTCACTTTATTCTACTTTACATGGAACGTAATAAGAGGTGCAACAACAGTTGACTGGAGCACCTGCTTGAGCAGCTCTATGGAAAATAGAATGCCACTTTATAAGCTATTCAAAGTTCACTCTATATTTGTGTGCAAATAGTCAAGAAAGCAGAGTTAAAGTTGAATTTGCAAACTTAGCATTCTTTTAATGTATTTTGGGCAAAGAATTAGAAACAGATTTCACATTCAATGAATATAAACACCTTAATATACCCACACTAAAGAGTAATATATCTTAAGTAATGGGAACAGGTTTTCCCAGAGAAAACCTTTGTAGTATGGGTGACTTTTGATGACTTTTTTATTACATTTTCTTGAAAACATGTGCCTTATGATGGTAATTCAGATACTAGAACAGCTGCTTTTCAGAAGATGTAGAGAAGTAGCATTATGGCTGCAAGCAGTCGCTTAAAGTTTGCTTCTCAACTTTTCCCATATAAATCATAGAAAAATTGAATAAGTAGGGGCACCAATTGTTTATTCAGTCAATACATCTCTCATCCTCCAAACCAAGGTCAGCCACGTCTAATTAGTTTCCACCAGATGATTGTCTTAGCTGGTTTTTGAAAAATTAAAATGTTAGGAATGCTGTCTACTTCACAGACAACATAATTCCTTGAAAGAATAAGAATAAAATAAAAATAAAAGATAAAATAATAGTGTGCTGAAGAACTGCTGTAGGTTCAACCTTGTCTATCTAAACTATTCACTTGTTTTTCAGATGTATAATTCATCTCTTATTTCATTTTCTGCTTAAAAACTGGCATTAAATATCCCGATGTAAAATGATTTAGGAAAGATAGTGAGATGGATATATTGTGTAATTCAGTGGTCTTTTACTTAGATGAAGTGAATTTTTGGTGAAATTCCATAAGATTTTGCTAAAGTCAGAGGTTAACTCATATGACTTGGAACAAAAGGTACTTAAATTCCGTGAGAGTTAAGCTACACCTGTATGATAGGTTCCATGCAAGTATCTCATTTGTGTATCTCAGCTATTGTGTGCTTTTACATATGTAAACTAGTACATGTATATTCACAAGGGGATTGATCTAGAGTGTCTTAGAGCTTCATAGAGCTTAGAGTAAGTTTACATATGAAGATGTAGAGAGGAAGGAAAGCACAAGCTCAAGTGCACTTGTTTTCCCTTCTGTGAAGTTCAGACTTTTTCTTTTAACCGAAAAAGAAATCTCCCTATCCAAATGGCCTCGTGCAGAGTGCATGCTATAAATGTATGTCAATGAGGAGTGACCTGAAATGATCTGGAATTCTCTTGGCAAGAACACAAGCTGTAACTCCAAAAAAATTCCTATGTCTCCAACTTTGATTATAACAGGTGTTTATAATGTCTTTCTAAACATATGGATATTTTTTAAGATTCCTCCTTAAGGACCCATCTATATGAATTACTCCCATTGCACAAGACATTTCCTAAACCTTCTTGAATCACTGGATTCATCTCCATCTCTTTTCTTCAGGGGATCATTTTAGCGATGAAAATTGCATCTGTCAAAAGGAGAAAAGAAAGAATCAAACATTCTAATGGACTTTTATGTGCCACACACATAATTTTTTGAAATAGGATGGTATCTTTTTTCTACTGCTGACTTTTCTGCCAGAAATTGTAACATATATCCTCAGAAACTGAAATTTCATATTAGTTTCTAAACTCAGCCATTACATACAGCAAAGAACACATCTCCATTAGCTGAACAGAGTGAAAGGTTTGCAATTGCTACTGGAGAGAACATAAAACTCAGTGTCTGAAAGGAATGTAGAAATTCCAGTATTCCTCTGCAAGGTTAGATTTTGCTCAGCACACAGGGATTGTCCAAATCAGCAAGCCAAAATGCCTCATCAGGTTCTTATCTTGAAGCACAAGAGAACAAGAGATATTGTCATTGTTATCAAATCCAAATATAAAGGCAGTTTTAAACAAGTTGTTATTACACCCTGAAATACTTAAATGTAAAGCTTTTAATCTGCATTGGGCTGTGATCAGCTCTACTGGTGCTTTTGTATGGAAATTTTCCTCTTAGTAAATACAAAGGCTTACTACTAAAAGTACTCAAAGCAGACTGAACAAAGGTTTTTTAAAGTTTATTACTACAAAAGAGACATTTCTCTGCAAGCAGAGTCTTTAAGTTGTTTCTGCAGATTTTATTGTATGAATAAAAAGTAAATTCTGTGTACACTACTTTTTATATTCTCAGTCTGGAAAGAAAATGGCAATCGATAAAAAGCAATTATGCATATTTTTTAACACTGAAGAAATTTATATTTTTACCATTTGATTAACAGGTTTGATATACACTTCTGGTTATCTTTTGCTAAGTTAGAATGGAGTGTTCCTACAAATAAGAATGTGCAGCTGGACTGTCCCCATGGAAATGCCTTATAGGAAGATAGATAACAAAGTCCATGCCAAAAAAAACAAAACCAGAAATTTACAAGGTAGTGATTTAAATATACAGTTACTGTGTGCAATAAGGAATTCAAGTAATTACACGTTATTTTGATGGAACTCTTGGAGATGCTGAAATAAACATTTTTGCAGTAGTACAATAGTTTCAAAGATGATGCTGTTACATTATGAGAAAATCCCACTTCTGATTATCAGTAGCTACATCTTTTAACTGCATAATTTCACATTTTATAAATGAGGTTTATTAGAATGAGACCTCAGTGTAGACAAAAAATATGTTCAAAGACAACAGAGAATAAAACAGTGTAATAGAGAGAATTTATAAGCAATATTGAAGGAGACATAGCAGTTTCAGAGGCCGTAAATGTGCATTGCTCTGATGTGTGGTCCTGTGTGGAGACAGGTGTTGGACTTGACAGTGTTTACGGGTCCCTTTCATCTCAGGATATTCTATGATTCTATGATGTCTCTTGCATTTGACTCCAGGTATATATCTTCCTTCTTATACATGTTGCTACCACAGAAAAGTCACAAACATTCCTTGTATCTTAAGATAAAATCTCTTGTCTGTAATTGATTTCCCATTTAATTCAGGGATGTGCTCATACAATGAGATAAGCATAATAAGACATGAGGAAGACAGCAGAAACAGGAATGTGTAACTGCAGGAATTTGGGAACAAACTCCTTTTTCCTCTACATTTAGAAAAATCAGCATTAATAAACCAGTTTAGTCCTTTTAATTTGGTTTGATTCATAGATTCATAGATTCATAGATGCATTAGGTTGGATTAATGCCTTGTGCATAAAATCTAAAAAATTGGAACTGGTATTCATACCAGTCACTGTTTATTTTCACGCATAAAACAAGCTTAGTCTTGAAGAACTGTTTAATAAATTCAAACTTGTTGTTAAACTGGCTTGTAAAAATGAAGTGGGGATAGAATTTAGCAGTATTTAATCTAGAGAAAAATAATTATGAAAGCTTTCATGCTGTCAACAGATATCATGAACATTGCCCCAGCAGAGGCAGTACACAAATATGCTTAAGAGAAACAAACATCTGCAGAACCCCCACTTTTAGAGTCTTCTCTTTCCTTTAGAAAAACAACAAATACTTTGTATTTTCCTTCTAGTCATAGTTTGTTTTGTGTAAGTGACTTATTTAGATATTTGGAGATGCGTAAATTGCACTGGGGAACCACGAGTATGACTGAGTTGAAAACCAATAAATATAAAAGCATTGTAAACCAAGGCCTGCACTGGTTATATAGCAGATGCCCTGAGTACTCCTTGTTTCTGTTTGCTTATAGTTTTACCTACCAGGCAGCAACTTTTGCAGGCTGCTTATGATGAGAGGTTCGGGAAAAGTGTCCCTGACAACTTGTAGATGGAGGTGAGGCTCAGTTGAAATCTTTCCTGTTTCAGCAACCAACAGCTAAACCCAAGAATGGGGTGGTTTGGATGTAGGGCAAGTGGACTCTTGCTTGATACCATAGTTTGAAATATGGCTCCTACTGTTCCTATCTAGAAAAGTAATTGCAGTTAATTAAAGAGAATTGATCTATTTATTTGCATCAGGAGGTACAGTAGGATCAATACAGCAAAGTACAATTTATTGAAGTTTAATGCATCTGTCAGTTATTCATGATTTTTTCTTTACTGTGCATCTGTGACATAGAGCAGCATGGGCCTTGATTCCACATCAGAGCAGCCAAGACAGAGGGAGATGCTGCTCACAGGTACACAGGGGGTTGTCAATGCCTCTCTCAGACTCAAGCTCAGTTCAGCATTTTAATCATCAAATCGTCTCCATCTCTTCCCCACCGATACATTTCCGAAATGTGTTTTATCAGTCAAGGATCACTTGCCAACTTCACAATAGAGAGCATATCAAGTGAAACATTTTAACTACGGGTATTTAATTTCACATCAGTAAGTGGCATTGCAGGAAAGAATCTGCTTTTGAAAGATAAAGCTTGCTTATATCTGCTAATCATTTAGCAGATGGCTGACATTGCTTTTGCTTGGCTGTTTAAATAATTATGTTGCCAGGTAATCATTGTTTAAACCAAAGAAAGAACTAAACTGAAGGAAGATCTGAGGGATCTGCATGTACCAACTGCAATGAATCACTGTTATATGGTCTCTACAAAATCCCATCTGCTCTTAGGTTGCTAGTGCCAGCAAGTTTTATTACAAATATTACTTTTACAAAATGCCTAATCCACTAGGTTCAGTATTAGTTTCAAAGAATTATGGTACAGATGTGTATATTATGCATGTTATGTAACTCAAAATATATTTATCAGGGCAGTAATATTATATTTGAATTCATCTTACCACAGAGCAGGCAGAACAATAATGTGAGTATCTGTCTTCTTGTTCGCAGAGCTGAACTATGAGTGTAAGTGATACATTGCTACTTACTGGGCATATCATTTTCACCTCAAAATTCCTAGGAGAATAGAACAATTCCAGTAAAATTGGAATCCCTGAAAAAAAAAA
>VXAB01008665.1:17630-27809 GCA_013399175.1 Odontophorus gujanensis | reverse complement strand
AAAAAAAAAAAAAAAAAAAAAGATTTCTACTCTACTCATCCAGGAAATATATATTCAGTTATATCTTTGGGGGTAAAAGAAAGTTTATAACAATCAGTTAAAAAGGAAAACATCATCTCTGAAGCCTTCTAGTTTGAATATTATTTTCATACAGAAAAATAATATACGCAGTTAATACCAAAATAAGCATGAGTAGTGTGTTGTTTGTTTAGTCAAATTTCAGCATTGTGGAGTCTGTTGGAAATTTTCATTTAGCTTTCAGTGTTACGATGCTGCTCTCGACAGCTCATCTTTTTAGAAAGTCTTGTTAGGTGGATATCCCATGTCTTCATATTCTTCCCTAAATCTTTACTTTCAGAAGAAGTCCATAATTCCCATCCAGTTTTTCAGATATTTGCTTTATTCATTTGTATTCTTTTAAGCCACAGCTCTCTTTTTGGGTGAAAAAAAAAAATATTAAAAAAAACATTTGCATTTTTTGCTTAACAGGTGACTTAGTAGTTGTTTTGAGGCAATGTGCCCGATATAACAGTTAAGAAGACGAATAATTCTCTGTGTCTTAGTATCTGTCAACTACAGCATATGAAATGATGTAGAAAACTGAAAGAAAGGCTAATTCCATGTACATTTAACATAAGCTTTGTAGAGTACTAACTATACTGTATTTTTACTGCACTATGCACGCTGTAATTTTGGGAGCTGTGTTGTTGAACCCTGCCATTGTTATGTGTTTATGATAGGGCTATTTTTGTGGTGTTTGTAAATCATAGAATCATAGAATGGCTTGGATTGGAAGGGACCTTAAATATTGTTTAGTTCCAACCCCTAAACACAGAGTATTGATAGAGCGTGTGGCAGCCTATGAGAACTCTGGCCCACAGGTCCCCAAGGTTTAGAGCTACCGTTTCAGAAAACAGCTTGTCCTCAATTGCCTATGCTTGTGTAGAAAAAGCTTCATTAATAAACCTTCTTCCACAGAAACTGGATGACATTAACACACAACCGTATTAAACTGTCTATCATTAGAAGCCAACAGTTCTGGAAGGCATAGTAATATATTTATCTGAAATACAGCAAATGTCTTTCCTCCTAGGTGATACACTTAGCTTACCATTAATGTGCTAAGCATTATGCTTATATTAAACATTATGCTTTTACTATTTCTGCCCTCTCTATTAAAACCTACAACTTTGTAGTCACTAGGGAGTTTTCTATCTATATGATTTTCCATATCTGTTGGCTAAATTAGAGATCCAAATGCAAAATCTAGACCTCATAAACATTAGGTGGATTTGTGAGTGACAATCCCTGGAGGGATTTAAGGCCATAAACTAATGAGACATAAATATAGTGGAGTTGAGAAGGGTATTTTTATCTGTGATATACAAACTATTTCCAAACCCGTTCAGGTTATTAATGGAAAACTATATCAATTTCCCTGACATCAGCATTACAAAATTTTGCAAGATAATTAGCATCTCTAAGAATGAATTGAATCCTTAATGGAAAAGTAATCTGGCATCATCCTTTAAAACTTTGTAGTTTTAACCAGAGCAGCTTTTCACTAATTATCATGTAAAAACTTACAATGCAAAGGGAGTTGTACATTTAAGTGTGAGTTGAGATGTTAGCATTTTGTGATGTATAGCATCCCTGTTATTGCAATCAGAGTCATGTCACAAAAGCAATAATGATTTTGCTCTCTGTCATGCCACAAGGTAGCAGTGTTGTGGTATAATCTTGATAGTATTCTCATGCAAGTCACTGAGCTTGGGATTAGTTCTTCCCCCATCAAAATTAATAGAACTTCTACTTCTGACTTCAGAGGACTCTGAAACACAACCAGAGAAGCTTCATCTTAATGATTTCTGTGTGGGGCACCAATAGATATCATGATGCCTATTTCATATTTCATTGAACAATTATTGGTCAATTATAGAGGAAGTTAAAAGGATAGAAAAGACATCTAATCAGTGCAAAAATAAGATAATTTTATTTTGTTTTTCTTCATTCTTCATGTTATCTTTGAAAGTGAAAATGATTAAAACAAAAAAGTGAAATAGTGTGATAAAATTGAATAAAACTGTAGTTAACTGCTTATTCCAGTAAAAGGAACTGAGTATATCATTCAGACAATAAAGTTTCTTGCAAAAATATGCTTTCCTATTAGATAACTTTCTGTTTTTGAAGACATATGTAATCAGAGATGAAGGGATTTTTTTATTCTTAAGAACAAATATTGTGGACGGACAATAGTTTTCTATTTAAAATTTAATATTCGTTCTATTTCAGCTATTCTGTTAAATAGCTGTTATTAACTCAGCAAAACAATATATATATATATTTTCATGAGGAAATCTTCTTCAGTGGGCTTCTGAACACGAATGGAAATTCATTTTCACTGGAAGTGAAGGAACTGACAGTTTCAGATTCCTTCATGCTCATGAATAGAGTAATCTAAGGAAAATTATTCAGACTTAATAGTTTGCACTGGACAAGTGGACAAAAAAATGTTAAAGGTTTGTGACTGAAATAAGGAGTGCTATAATGAAAGTGTTTAAGTCTGCCAATCATTATCGATCTCTGTATCAATATGTAAACTTCTATGGTGTGGTCTGTGACTTCTATTGGTGAAAAGTGAGTATTTTAAGATATACATAAGATACACATAATTGGCAAAGTGATGATCAGTTCAAGAAGGAGATCAGGGCAGATGGTCAAAGCTGTTTTCTGCATGGAAATTCTCTGCACATATGGGATACCAAACATGATGGAAGAAACATTTATGGATTTGGAGAGATAAGGATTTGAAGGCTGGACTATTAAGTGAATATAGAATTGGTTGGAAAGTCACAGCCAGAGGATTGTGGCCAATAGCTCTATGTCCAGGTTGAGGACAGTAAAGGTGATGTCCCCCAGGGATCTGTTTTTGGATTGGTGCTCTTTAACATCCTTATCAGCAACGTGAACAGTAGGATTGAGTGAACTCTCAGCAAGTTTCCTGATAACACCAAGCTGAGTGGTGCAGTTATCATAGCAGAAAGGAGAGTTCTCATATACAGGGACTTGTACAGGCTTGAAAAGGCTCCAAAAGTGGGCTCACAAGGACCTAATATGGTTTAACATGATCAAGTGCAAAGTGTTGCATTCGTGTTGAGGCAATTCTAGATATGAATGTAGACTAGGAGAAATCACTGAGGACCTGGGGATCCTGATGGGCCAAAATCTGGACATAAACCAGCACTGCAGCATAGAAGGCCAATTGTAACTTGGTCTGAATCAAAAGAGGGATGGCCAGTAGGACAAAGGAAGTGATTGTCTGTCTCCCTCTATTCTGCCTTGTGAGGCTCCATCTGGAGTACTCTGTCCAAGCCTGGGGCCCTCAGTACAAGAAAGATGTGGAACTGTTGCAATGGGTCCTGCAAAGGGCCACAGAGATGGTCAAAGTGCTGGAGCACTTCTCCTATGAAGAAAGGTTGAAAGAGTTGAGCTCGTTAAGCCTAGAGAAAAGAAGTCTGTGAGGGGACCTCACTGCGATCTTCCAATACTTGAAGGGAGCTTACAAACAGGAGGAGGGTCAACTTTTTACACAGTCTGATAGTGATGTGAAAAAGGTGGATGGCTTTACATGGAAAGAGGGGAGAATTAGGTTAAATGTTACGAAGAAATTTTTTACCCGGAGGGTGGTGAGGTGCTGTAACTTGTTGCCCAGAGAGGTTGTGTAAGTTCCATCTCTAGAGGTGCTCATGTCCAGGCTGGATGGGACCAGGGCAGCCTGATTGAGTGGCTGGCAACCCTGTCTGTAGCAATAGTGCTGGAACTAGATGATCCTTAAGGTCCTCCCCAGCCTAAACCACTCTATGGATTTTATGATTATTTTCAAGGTAGCTTCTCAACATGCTTTTGCAAGAATCTGTTTTCATTTGGTTGTACATCTACTGTACTTGATGTATTTGATTTGAAACATTCAGTAGGTGAAGACAAAGATCTCTGAAGGGAAAACAATGTGAAAAGTCATTCTCATGTGCTAAAATGACTCATCTTTTTCTTCCAGGCACCACAGGGAAAAGAAATATTGATTTGACTAGGTATAAAGTAGTAATGTAATCTGAAAACTTTTTTTCTCATGCATCTTTGCCATCTCTATTGTCTAAAAGTTTTAAATCACATATGGCTGGAAAAGTGTCTTTTCCTACCATTGGGAAAAAATGCTCATCCCATAAGGGAGTCAATGGATGCTCACAGCTGAATTCAATTAGGATTTTCCCCATATAAAACATATCTGCTCTTTATGTCCCCTATGTTCAAACCATGCTAGTGCTCCAGGCTCAAGAAGAAAGCGGCAAAAAGGAAAAGGAGTAAACACACCCTTTGCTTGCTACTAGAAGAATCTATTGGCAACAGTGTTTGTACCAAAATGAGATACAAATTGTCAGTTCTGCTCTTAAGGCTTTTCCTGCTAGGTGAGAGGAGGAAAATGAGGAAAGTTAAGAATGTATGTGAGTAAAGGAGGGATATATGTAAAAAAGATAAATAAGTGAGCAGAACTGGAACTAGGGATGACAGTAGCACTTGGATCAGACTATAAATGATCTAGGCATTTAAAGAGAAAGGAAATTACCAGTAACAGAAAAGGGAGGTAGGAAAAATATCTTCCCACTAACCTATCAAGAAAAAAAGAAAAATACAGTTACACATAGGTTATGTGATGGTGCTGTGTTCCTAGCAGGCTTTCATGTCTCATGATCATCACACAGCACACAATACCTTGTGAACATTGTCACATGGTATACACCAAATGGGAACAAATGGGTTACACAAAAAGCCGAATTCTTGGTATCATGTAACTATTGTGACTTGACTGCAGATTTTCTACTTTTTTTCCCCAATTCTTCTTTTCTGGATGCAATGGCATGCAAGTTAGGTGAAATATAATTAGATCCTATATGTTCTTCGTGGAGAGATTTCCTTAAAGGATAAGAAAACTCACAGAACAGTCCTAATAACCTGCCAATACACACAGATTCAGAGACAGATGGCTCAAAGACAAAGATTCAGAATTTTATCAGCAAAATTCCTTACTTTAAGTAAGTTTGAAATTAATTATCCTAATCTCCTTTAAACAGCAGTTATCTCAGTTTGTTATGTATTTTGGCTAGCACAAGTAACAAGCACAAATCAGTTTGTTCTTTCTTTCTAGACAGAAAAATGTTGGTCTTGTAAAATGGAAGAGGGAAATTAAAAGGCCCAAGTGTTTTAATAAATATTGAAGTAGTCAGCTTTGATATTTTTCTCAGTCAGTCTACTTTTCTCCAGTACAAGTAAAAGAGGACTATCTCATTTTCTTTTGTTCATTTTGTTTATGAATAAGTGTACACATTACTTACAAAGAAACATGTCACAATCATACACACACAGGGTAAATTTGAAAAACTAATTATAAAACTCCGAGTTTAGCACAAGTTTAGCCCCATAAATTCAGCTTACTCAGGGCAGACACTTTCAGATTTAAAACTAACCATAAAATGACCTTGCATTTTTCAATCTGTATATATAATATTTTTTGAAGTTTCTCTGTCAAATATTGCTTGAAAAATCATGGACTGTGGTTTGATGCTTTTGTCTTCAGTTACATCACTTCAGTTTTAAGGTTATCCTAGCATCCATGTACTTCTGTAAGAACTCTGTACTTTGCAGTGCAGTTTTGAGTTCAGTTCCATGGTGTGCTTTGGCCTTCCTAATCTCACCTCTACAAGTCCAGACAGCATGCTTGTATTCTTCTCAGGTGACTTGCCCTTACTTCCACTGCCTGCACATGCCCTCTTTTCCCTCACACTGACCAGCAGATCATTGCTAAACCATGCCAGTTTCCTCCTCCCTGCCTGCTTTTTAATTCTAAGGGATGGAGAGCTCTTGCACTCTCAGAAAGGCATCCTTAAAGAGTAACCAGCTTTGTTCCAGTCCTTTATATCTAGGGATTTCTTCCCAGGAGATTTCATCCAAAAATTTCTTAAACAACCCGAAGTTCACTCTGCTGAAGTTCAAGGTCTTTGCCAGGCCCACAGCCCTAATGATAATGAATTTCACAAGGGTATGGTTGCTTCAGCCCAGACTGTTTCCAATCTTAATAACTTTAATGATCTTCTCTGCATTCGTGAGCATCATATCCAGCAATACTTCACCTCTGTTCAGTCTGTCTAATACCTAAAACAGAAAGTTATCATCAATGGACTCCAGGAGTATACTGTATTGCATGCAGCTCACTGCAAGTAATTTTTTAAAGTTCTGTATACCAAATCAATGAACAGACAAACATGCAAAGATTTGCTAAAAGTATTAGATTAATTTGAAATTCCAAACATAATTCCCAATACATATCAGAGTCCCCTGTAATTTGGTTTGGTACTGGTTTGTGTTTTTTGTTGTATTTGAATAACAGGTTAGATTCTCCCACAAAAGAAAAGAGAAAGTGAGGAGTGGCAATAGAATCTACTCTATTTATAATTGTTGTGATCACTATGAAAGTAAGAAATGTAATCAGAAAAAAAAAATTTACACAATAAAAATATTTTGGTGAGAAGATTGTGAAAGAGGAGCTATTCTTTTTTTCAGAGGGAAACCCTAGGATACTGCATGGTATAGAGCAGGAAAAGATGAAAAGTATTTTTGCCTGAGAATTTGATGCTGTTCTTTACAGTTCATAGACTTCCTTTCTCTAGTCATCTTGGGAAGTCAATTCTTTGTGAAAGCTGTCTCTGGCAGAGCTATGTGAAAAGTCAACTTTTGTTTCCCAGTTTTGACCATGCTCCTGACTGGTAGGAGCCTAAAGTCTCTACTTACTGGAGACAGTGTATTTCTGTCACCAGAGAGAAATAAGGATCCTGGCTCTGGATGATCTTTGAACTCTGGGCTCACCTTTTTCTCATTTTCCTTTACACTTTTCTATTACTTAGCTATTCAACACAAAGTAGCAATTCACTTTTACTGAGAAGCTGATTTAATTCCCTCTTTCATTCAGCCTGCCAATCTTTCTTCCAGCTTGCTGCCTAGTACCCTTATGGCCTTAATTTGAGATTGATTGTATGTAATCTCTTCGAACCTCAAGCCTAGCCTTTTGCTCCAGAGCAAACTGATGTTCAACAAAACTCAATGTGCTTAAGCACCTTTCTACTCTGTACCATTCTTCTTCATATTAGAAACCTAGCATTAGTAGTTGAAGAAAACCTCATACACGTGGCTGGCCTGGGAATACAGATTGTAGGTTACAAGGAAAGAAAATGTATCAGGAATAATATGCAAAGACAAAACTCATCTGAACCTATCCAAGGATTGCAGAGTTCCCATAACCTTGAAAGTGTATATATGGTAAGAGATCCTTCTGTTTTTCTTTTGTAAAGAAAACCTTTGTTTCTTAAAACCAGTTTTTCCCATTGTGAACAAAAATATCTAGGTGGTTCTGTTTCAAGCATATGCCCTGCAGGATGAGAAAGTTGGCAGGAGAAAGTGGGGTTTTACATTGAAACATAATTAGATAAGAAACTTTTCTATTTAATGTAACAGCCAAGCTAGTACTAAGTATGCTTAACAGACAAAGGCTCAACTTGCATAATAAAATTATAACTACCAAAAATATCATCTTGCAATTTCTAACAGTAGTATTATCCTTCATCATTGTAACCAAAAATAATTCTAGAAGCTCTTAGAAATTTTAATTTTGATGAATACGGTTTTGTATTTCCAACTCTAAGCATTTGTTTAATCAGAAGTTTAGTTAGAACTGTTAGTTTTACCAACTGGTTGTGTGAAAATTTCAGTTTTCATTTTCAAACGTATGTAGTTTGTTATGGTAACTCTACAAAATAACAAAAATGAACAACAACAAAAATTACATGTTGCTGAACTCTTTTACACCTCAGCAGGTATCTTACGCAGTTTTGTGAAGTGTACCAGAAATAAAAGTGCATTAAGTAATATTCATCTGTCCCTAGAAATGTCTAAATTCACACGTGAACTGTCCTCAAGTCCTCCTCAGTTGCTATCTCACCCTGGAGATACTTTAAGACTATTGCTGTGTTGTTTCCTGTTTATTTATTTATTAATGAAAAAAAATTGCCCAACCAATGAAATACTGGTCATGAGGTTGTCTACATTATCCTGCAACATTGTCAAACCCTCTTAAAATAAATCTTACCATAAATGTAAGTATAGCTTTGGTCTTTCTGCCTGCCCATTCAAATCTAGTAAGTATTTTTAAAGAACATCTAATAGACTAATCCCAAGATGGAGGAGAAATTACTTCCATTTTAGCTAACAGTAGTTAGATGATTCACTTGTAGTTTCTTATATTTGACTGAAGTGTTTTGAATTTGCTGATCTTATCATGTATGCCAATTCTAACTCCTATGATAACAAGGTTATAGGATTTGAAGAAGTTCCTTCCCATATTGACGTGGAACTTTCTTTGCTCAAGTTTATGGCTGTTTCACGTTGTCCTGTCCCCACAGACCTCTGAAAAGAGGTTTGCCATGTCCCTTTGACTCCCACACTGTCATGGTTTTGTGCTTTTTTTTTTTGTGTTGTTGATATTCCACATCATGACATCATGTGGTGTATTGGGAGTTAAAAGAAGGGCTATGCTCCAGGTGAGACTCGAACTCACAACCTCGGCATTGCTGGGCTTTAGTACTGTTGTATGAGTACCAAATATTGGGCTAGTGGTTAGGAGCCGGAATTCTCACCGCCACAGCCTGAGTTCAATTCCCAGACGGGAATACCCAAAATGTAGCTAGAGCATTAACTCTTTAACTCCCAGTACACCACATGTTGATTGAGAGAAGAGGGGGAGGATCACCTCCCTTGATCTTCTGGCCACGCTCCTTTTAATGTACCCCAGGATCCCATTGGCCTTCTTGGCCACCAGGGCACAAAGATTTCCTGAACAGAATATTAGGAGGAAGAGGGTGAACTTGTCTGCGAACTTGTGAAATATGATACTGCATGACAAGGGAACCTAAGTTTTATTTCCTCTTCAGTTAAGATTTGCAGATTTTGTGTTGAAGTTGTATTGGAAGAGGAATCTGAAATTCCCCATTCAGCAGGTGCCCCAGACACTTACAGCTGCAATCTTATGACTTTTTTGTGTTTAGTTGTTAGGAAGCAACAAGAGTACACTGCTTCAAAGGGCAAGGTGCCAGGAACTGAGGGTAATAACAAGGCAGGCAATGGCAGTGGCCTTACCAGCAAAGATGATGCTACCAGAGCAGGGTGAGAAGACCAGGTCCAAGGGACAGTGACCAGGGTCAGCCAAAAGATGAGATTGCTAAAGAGGTTCATAGTGATGAGTTTGAGGTTGAGCCAAGTGTAAGGTTTGGGTCAGGTTTTGTATCCACAAGGTGACTGGCTAAGCACAGGCTCGATTACAGGGCACTTCCAATAGTTCTCTCTCTTTTTAGGTCTGTACAATGGAAGGTGGACCATTCATCCATTACATTCAGCTAAAGTTCTTGAACAAAGGTTATTACAGATATTTGCTCCATCCGTAGACCACTGAACCATCTGAGCACTAGTTCTGTTCCTGAATTTAATGTTACAAGAGAAAATATAATAAATCCAATTTAATGGAGTATCAGTGAATGTATTTCCATATAATTTTGAAAGTGGGTCTTTTAGACTTGACGTAGCCTTTGATATTTCTCTTATTGTAAAATAGTATGAATTTCAATTCTTCTTTCCTGAGTTCAGAACTCATTAAAACAGAGAGAAATCAGATAGTCCTGGTAGCCAACACATTCTTACTCAATGAGAGATACTTTTTCCTGCACTGAAGAGAAGAAAATATTATTTTTCCTATTGTAAGAAATCTGAGTTCTCACTTCAAAGGTAGATGCATGTGAAGCATTGCCACATTATAGTTTTCACAACCAATTTCACATATACACAATATTTCACATACTTCACAACTTCACACCAGATATTTGGCAGTAATAAATAGTTCCTCTTGAGACCCTGCTTAACCCAGATTATAGATCCAAAAACTGATCTTTTCTCCTAGGCTTCATGTTATCAGTCCAGTTCAAGTACATTAGGAGAAAGAAAAAAAAAAAAAAAAGCCATAGGGATGAGCATAGTGTATAAAGTCTGGACAGTGCAGTAAACTACAACTTAACAGAGTTAAGAGAC
>VXAB01008665.1:0-11157 GCA_013399175.1 Odontophorus gujanensis | reverse complement strand
CCCCCCCCCCCCCCCATCTTCAATAACAGTGTAGTTTTCCTCTTGCATTGCAATGCTTCACCAGCACCTCAGGTGAACACATACCCAGCTACTTTGACACCAAAAATGGTATTTCTGTCTAAACAAAACTCATGGAGAACTGACTGTAATCAGCAGTTAGCACACACCAGCAGCATGTCCTCCTGCGTGAAGTATCTATCATACTTTACTGTTGTGACAGCTGATGAAATAGTAACTGTTTATTTTGAATTTTTCATGCGATATGCATGTTTGTTCTCAAACAAAAGGCCTAGAAATGGGTCCAGCCTTCAAGCCTTGAATTCTAAACATAATCAACATTCATACCACTTGGCACACGTATTTGGAATGCAGGATAGTATCTCATGGCTCTGTGTTGACACCCTTCTAACTTTAAAGTACAATAACACAAATTTAGCACAATAGCAATAGTAAAAGTTTCACAGCCCATATAGACTTTTGTTTATCTGCTTATGTGTCAACTTACTAATTAAATTTCTGAATAAAGCACTATAAACTACAGATTTTTTAAGTTAAAAGTTAGCAAAGATGTAAATATGAAAAATAAACTGTTAGTAAAATGCTAACTTTGGTACTGTAAGAAAAGAGGGTGACATTCTTGGCTGTGAAACAGGCAACATTTATGAAAATGATAGTCGCTGTTTAATTCTGGCTGGCTTCCATTTTCTACAGTTGATAGCCTTTACCTTGGCAAGCTAGGATTGGATTTTTACTAAAATGGAAGTTCATTTTGCAGTGTACTTCACAATGAAATTTGTTAAATTGAGTATAGAACAGCAGGCAAAAATAAATGATGTAAAATATTGATTAGTCCAAAATTTCAGATTTCAGTCTTGGTTGAAAAAGCATTACATGATTTCCAACTGATGGTAATTATGCAATATGTAAATAGTTATCCCTCAAGGGAAGAAAACATTTCTGTAAATTACTTACCTTCTCTTCTAAGGATCCTTACTTAGAAATATTATATAAAAAAAATATATATTTTTTCTGACAATTTGCCTCCTATTCTTTCAGAAAAGTTACTTCTTCAGACTAAAATCTGGATTAGTGGTAAATATAATACAAATGCAGAGAGGTGGAAAATGGCAGAGAGAGCTGTTGCCATAGCACGGACGTGCACTGAGGATTCAGTTTGAAAGATTGAAAGATCAGGCTATTCTATTCTAAAGATCATTAGGGACCAAAAATTATTGAGATTATACTAAATATCTTTAAATTAACTAAGACAAATCATGTATATTGTAATTTACTAAAAAAATAGTTGTGCACCTATAAAAATTGTAATTTTTGTAAGGATAGTCCTCATTTGTAATTTACATTTAAAAGTCCCTATGTATCTTCTTGAGTGTGAAACTCAGCATATTTATATATACTGTTACTCATCTATAGTGCTTCAGTAATATTTTAATCATGGCATATTGAAAGTATCTTATTCCAGCCCTAGTGCATTCCCTACAAATTAGTATTAGGAATGGGCTAAAAATGAATGACCCTCTCACCCTTTTACAAATCAAAAGATGGATTTCTAGGAGCAGTAATCAAAGCTGGAAGTCCTTATGATAAATATACTTGCATAAATAAAGATTAATATATTCTTAGAATTACTTATGGAACTCATTTTGTCATATTTTGTCAGAATTAGGAATAATATTGGCTGGAGAAAAAGGAAAAAAAAAATCTTGAGTGTGTGTGTGTCTGAATAACCTCTTCCAAGCTTCATTTTATGTCATTATATTTTGTCACTTCCATGCAAAGTGAAACTCAGAATCTTTCCAAAAATCCCTGTACTCTTTCTCCCCTCAAAATCTTAATGAATTCTGCAGTAGCCAGTGGAATAAGATCTCTTCTCCAGTATGAGAGTCCGATTCAAGTCCCCAGTTTGCATGATTAGAAACACAGACTGAAACTTGGGTTTCTTGCACTTCAAGTGCTAAATCACAATGCTATTGTGTTACTCTTCCTTAGTTGCACCCAAATTTCCAACTAGGAGCTGTGAAAACCACCTAATACAATATGTACAACACACATTTATACATTTGTGGAGAATTTCATTTCTCATAAAAAGCAAATATCGATAACTGCTCTCAGTCTGAAAACACATTTTTTATATTTAGAGTGGTGTGGTTATGTACACAGCTAGGTCTGGAATCTAAAATATATTTGCTATTTGTACACACTGATTTCAGACTGAATTTTTTGATTTCCAAATAACATAGCTCTTACATCACTGTTGGTTGATGTGGCTCACTTTGAGGAGCATCACTTAAATGTTTTGACCATGTTCCTTTAATTCTTTCCTATGTCTCCATTTCTCATCACTAACCCCGGTTTTAGATAAAGAAGTGATAGTGTTAAATTCATGTAATTAAAAATTAAGAAGACATTAATTTTCTGATGATTATATTATCCCATTATTATTGACCAAATACTCAGTTGTTGTGAATATATTTATCCCCATGGTGTGTATATCTGTACACTTCTTATTCCCTTACCCCTATAATGTTATATTCCTTGGACACTTTTTTCTATGTGGATGTTTCTGTCAGTCTCAGAACTCAAAATTACAGGTGGAGAGTATGTTGCAGTGAAGAATTTTTGTTAGCAGCACTTGCTGTATAGAATAAAGTCTGGCAACATATTTGGGAATATATTTACCATGGATTTGTGAAACAGAAGTATTTACTGTATCCAAAATCAGAAAACAAACGTCCAGTAACTGATGTTTACTATGCTAAACTAGATGGAATAATAATGTGGAAGCTACAAAGATGGTAACTCCTGATAGAGTAGCACCGATAAAATGCAATTCTTATGGTTTCTTGAGAAAATGAAGCAATTTCATATGTAGTGTTGTAGAATGCTTAAAAAATGTGACGTTATTGAGGAGAGGAGATATGACAAATGCTTGGACAAACGAGTGGAAGACTGCAGTCCCTTCAGGGTGCGCTTTTGAATCACAATACTTCCACTATTTTTTTCCAAAGCTTCAGTGATTTGCAATACAACTGGGTCCTAATGAGGAGTCAACACGCTTGTTTTCCTAAGAAGATAGATATGTAAACAGGGCTTTTATAAGAAAGTCAAAAGAAGTCAAATACTGGAATAGAGAAGGTTGGACAGAGCATGAAAAGTATAGAAGGTTCTAACAGGTACAATTTGAATAGAAAGAGGTGGAAGAGAAGTTGCAGACTCTGAGACAAATAAGAGAAACCAAAATACTGACATTCAGTTCTTCGTAGAAGATTGTTCTGGTTCTCCGTTTATATTCTGAAAGTCAATCCCTCAAAATGCCTTCTGTATTTAGTAATACGAGAATATATGGGTTGCATTGAAAATCTTAGATTCTACAGTGCCTTTATACTACTAATTCCACTATTGTCAAAAGGACTACTTGTATGATAGTCCATGAACAGATACAGATGTTGAGGAAATATTACAGAACTTTAAACATACTAACACAATAGTTTTTGTTTACAACAACACAACAAATTAGAATTAATAATGTTTAAAGAAGGGATAAATCCATTACATTCCAGTACTTCATCCCCTAATTTTTTTTTTGCTCTCACATTGTTTTTGTTTCTTTGTTCTATTCATTTTTAAAGGATATGTTTGTTTGATTGTTTGTTTGTTTGTTTGTTGAGTCTATAAGGTATAACAATCTCAATTTATTACTAGTAACTTCTTGTGGTTTATAAACTTGAATTCAGTAGTTAACAGGAACTGTGGTTAGTACAGTCACCTCCAGCTGAAGCTCAATTCTGTAAAGTCAGTCAGGACTCAGTGAGATTCTTTTCTTTTTTTTTTCCTTCGTTCATATTAGAAAATAATTTCCTTGGGTATTTAAAAAGTGCAACTAGAATACGTAAATACAACACTTTTCCACAAACAATGGGCAAATCTAATAGTTTGGATATTAGAAACTGTTAGGATGTGGGATCATATACTTCAGTTGATTTCATCCACATGACAAAATTTCTGGGAGCATACATGGGTTTATAGAGTTTAAACAGAAGTCCATGCTTTACAAGCAATTTTATCACAAATAATTATATATTTAACATCCACATAAACTGAAAAAGACTAAAGATTATCCATAGAGTATTACATATCGGTACTTTAGGCATTATTACTATAGATAATTTTACTGCTATTTCTTCCAGAATCCAGCTGATCTACTGGAAGCATGCATACTGTTAAAATCCTACATTACCCATTCCTATGACATGGACTGTTGCGTTTTTCCTACTTAGACTTTATAATTTCTTTGTCCACAGTCTGGTGAGAGAAAGGATAGAGGTTTATGGTAGTGAACAAGTTTTTTTCCAACTTAGTTTTTTTTATTGCCAGAATTTTCATGCAATCCAACAATAAAATATTGTTTTTGTTTAAATATAAATTGTAAGGAAAAAACAGATATCCAGGAAATTCAAATTAATTCACAGAAGAAACTATAGTGGGAAAGATGTCCATATCTACCCCTGTGTTTCTTTTCCTTTGATTGGTTTCCTTTTTTTTTTTTTTTCTTTTTTTTCCCAGTGTCAAATGACAAATGAATAAGTAGCAAGGATTAAATAAAATTACCACGTATACAGCGCAAGTAATTTATAACAATCAAGATCTCCATAGGTACACAGAAAATGAACAATTCTAGGAGAAAATCTACGGTGTGAAAAAGTAGCATTAGTGTCATGGAAAGATTAGATAGTTAATAGTTTTTTAGTAGCAAAGTGCTACCTTTATAAAGTTCTCAGTTTCATTAATCTAGTCCGTGACAGAGAATTTCGAGCAGCAAGAGACCTCTATGAAGAATATGTAGACTATTACTGTTCTGCCATTACTGCTGATGTACTGTTGGGTTATCACGCTATGTCTCTTTCATCTTTTTATGATCTTTACATGCCCTATAGCTACTGTTACACTACATTTAATCATCTTTAACAGTCTGAATGTCAAAAAGTTAAATAGTTTTAACTATCCTTTTTTACTTTAACAATATGCAACTTAATAGCACCTGTGCTGAGCTCATTAGTACTATCAGCAGATTTTGCGTCGTCCTGTGCCGATGTCTTCACAATTCTTATGATCATGTGATGCATTTATATACTATTAAGCCAATGGAAAGAGACATTATCACTGACACCATTCCGCCACCTAACTTGTCTTCCATAATTACTCAGATATTCCTATGCTAGCTGTAGCTAAAGAGAGAACAGCTAGTAATATGTAGTCCATCATCTGTAAAGCTAATGCCTCGGATTTTATATTTTTTTTTTTCAGAATTATTTATCTATTATTATATCTGTGTGAAAAGCTCAATTAAGCATTTGTTATCCAAACATTCCCATTTCTGGCCTATTTCTAACCGAATCATTATTACTGATGTTCAAGAAAGATGAGTTCAAATTGCAATAGATGATTAGAGGAATGGAAAATAACTCTTACACAAAGGATCTAACAGAACACAAAGACTCTTCAAAGAGCAGTGAACGAAGAGATCCTTTATAATCCACTGGGGATGAGACAACTCTTTAAAATAAGGACCTCTCTGAGGAAATCTGCAGATCTTCAAAAAACCTCTAGGGGATGGTTTGAGGCATCCTGCTCTAGGGAGCTCAAACATGCAGGGAAAGTTGAGTCAGATGACTTCCCGATGGTCCATCCACTCCTAATCATCTGTGAATCTCTGAACAAAGGGTCTCATTCAGGCCGCAGTGTTTTCAGAAAACGAGATTTATATTTCAGAAAGCAAGCACTTTATCTATCACTATTATTTGACTGGAACTTTTCAATTTTAAGTTCATTCTCATTTATAAGTTACCATATAGCTTTCTACCACCACTACTATTGAGCCAGCTGTAAGTTTAAAATAAAACCAAATTAGTTTCCAAAATAAGAATCTGGAAACAAGTTCATGTTTTAAGTTTTATTAACTTTAATTAATTCATTAACTTTTTGATGCAGTGCCCGTTTTTTTTATATCAAGATACACATTAAATAAAAAAAACGTTAAATGGGAAAGGGTCAGTTCTGTTCCCTTTTGAAGACTATTCTTCCTGAGTTATGAAGGTGTTGTGTTACAGCATTTTTGAATGAATTAACTTATCAATAGTTTTTTTATTTGATTAATATGAAAAGATATCTTAATTATTTCAAAAATGTTGTCTAAACATTGAAATTTTGGATTGCTTGTTATTTTTTGAGCTGCTTCATTGCAGAAAAAATTGCAGATAAGTTGCATTTATTCTGTACTTCTTTATTTTCCACTGTCTTGTCATCTTTTTTTAGTCAGAATATATATATTTTTTAATCCAGAAATTCTAGGGAGCAGGAGAAGGCATTTCCCTGCCAAGCATCTACTCCTTCTGAAATATCCATTCTTCCTAAGACAATTTTTTTTCCATCTATGTATTTGTGTTCGACACTATAATGACCTGTATTTCACTTACACAACATAATCAAAATCAACCAGGTTTATAATCTCACGCTTAGTCTGAGTTCCATGATAAAATGAAAAGAAATACTGTTCTCAGAAGAAGCAGATTATTATGTAGACACTGAAAATAATGGTAGTTACTAGACATCATCTGACTACATCAATACAAAATTGATCCTTGTACTTTCAGACTGTCTCTAGAGCAAACAGTAACAATATTCTTCACAAATGTTTACAGATATCTACTTCTACTTGCTTGAATTAAAACAAAAAGAACACAACATTCTTTATCATTCATGAGAGAGCATCTGGAAGTTTTTCAGTCAATTTAATTTCTAAACAGAAATAATCTATGTATATCTATCTATCTGGTTCTCAAAATATTAAATATGTTCAATGTGCCAGAGCTACACTTCTGTTTGTTCAGATATTCTAATTTCTAAATTATTTATTTGACTAGTATTGCTCTTTGCAATACATTTCTCATGGATATAGAGTCTTATATGAGCAAGCACTTCTGTCATGGAATCATAGAATTCTGGAATCCAAAAATCATAGAATCCTAGAATGTTTCAGGTTGGAGAGAACCTTAAAAATCATCTGGTTCCAAACCCTCTGTTGTGGGCTGGTTGGCACTTACTAGATCAGGCAGCCCGGGACCTCATCCAACCTGGTCTTGAGCACTTCCAGGGATGAATACACCTATGCCAGTAGAAACCTGTGTGTGCCTTAGTTTAAAGATTATGCTTTTGACTGAAGCCTAAAAAAATTGAACAATCCAGCTCTTCCTGGCATGGTAAGCATGCACTGTGCCATAAAATCAAAAATATTTTGAATTTTGTCCCCTTAATTAATGCCCTTGGGTTACAGATACTATTTGAATTTAGAGTGTGACAAAAGGGAACCTAGAATTTTTTTTTCTCTTTTTCCATCCTTTTATCTGAAAGACACATACATTTCTGGTGAAATTACAAGTCTTTTATTTATTTATTTATTTATTTTCCTGTATAGGTCTACTTGAGCTTTTAAATATCTACTGCTTTTATTGACAACTTCTTGTTGCACAAAAGCATGTTCACTACAAGAAAATGAGTAATTTCCTAAGTAATTCCTTGTTAGAGGGACCAACTTGCATGAAATCGAAGGATTTGCTTTCACTCTTACACAACATTACTTTACACCAAATACTTACCTACATCAGCTTAATGAATTTTGAATTTAGATGGAACTCCTTTAGAAGTAAATATGATGAGTGATTATTAATTGATTTTATTTTGACTAGAGAAATTACAGTGTGCTCATAATTAATTTGTCTGCAAATATGCAAAGAATTGTCACAAGCAGCATTAGAGATACTTATGAAACAAGAAAAATATTCTGGTTAAGAAACAAGTATTGTGAGACCCCATCGCTACTGCAGATTAATGTCTCCATTGCAGAATTATTTTGTAAAAAATACAGATGGGTGGGGTGCCCCAAAATATCTATTTACTATTATCTACCTACAATTTCACTGTTACTCAGCAGACTTTGTGCAATTTGAATCATGCTCCGTCCTTCACAGCATGTGATCTGGTGCTGATTAATGATTGCATATTGATCTTAGAGATCTGGGTTTAGCAAGATTGCTCTGTACATTAAACTTTCAATTGATTTTAAACAGAATGATTTTCAAAGTAATTTAACACTGGTTTATTCATGAATCCACATGAGTCATATAGATCATTAGTTTTAGTTGGCTGTGAAAGGTGGGATGTGAAGCACTGGTCTTGACATGATTCAAGTATTCACCCAACAGTGCTTCTTTAAGCTATAATTCTTGGAATAGAGATTATCAGCCAACAGGTATCCTAAATTAAACTGCAATAACTTTTTTGTGCCACAGATGGAAGACACGGAAGAAAAAAAAAAGGAGCAAATACTAGTAAAAATTACATAGATTTTCAATAGGAAATAAATACATCTTTCCATTAAGTGTTTTAAAACACATTTTTTAGTTGTTCAGCTGACTTGTACTTAAAGCAGAAATACAACTGTAGCTAGGTGTATACCATTATTTATAGAAATACTTTTTGTATAGTTACAGGGTAAACCCTTGATAAAGGTTGGATTTATGAAGTGCTAAAACAGTTCTGTCATAGCAGATCAAAATTCTCAGAAGGAAACTGAGTCCACCTAAATGTGCTCCAAGATAAGTATTTCTGGAAAAGTTTCAAATTCATAATACGTTCAAAATAATTTATAAAATACAAGTAATTTCATGTACGAATGTATGGAAGTGTGTAGCTAAAGACAAATGTCTTCTTGGTCTTACAGCTGTATCATGCCAACATTAAAAAACTGCATATACTACATAATTTATTGTTACTGTTTTGTTGACCTGTGAGTATCTTGCGATAATATCAAATCTACATTTATACAGAAATAGACATGCATAAAATGCATATTGTGACTTCCTATGCTATAGCCCTGAGGCTACCATCATTATCACTTGTGTTTCCATGCCTTGTTCAGGATCACAATTCAGCAAATCCCAAATCCATGATTCTGCAGAACTTCAGTCTTGTTTCTTTATTCTGAGTTCATTAACCACACTAAAAGCTACTCCAGTCTTTGGTGTCCAATGTAAAGGAATACCAAGGGCAGTGATTCATTCACAGATGCAGGAAGTAATTATGATAACATTTGTTTGAAGAGTGAACTGAGTCATATGCTTATCCATATTTATGATGATGACAGAAAATAAGCTCTATATCCATATAAACAAGGTCTGACATGTATGGAAGAACTCACACATAGATTATCCCGGGCACTGAAGATAATGAAGTTATTGTGAACCTGGGCCCTATGAATGTTAAAATTTTTTACAGTTCTTCAAAGAGATCTTGTATTCCTACCTTTTAAGCATGATAAACATGAGTACGTGAACAAAACTGTACTCTCTACAGGCTTCTACTGACAAGAAGATGGGATGGGACTCTTTGCATGTGCACAATACTCTCACAGAGACTATCCATACTAGTTATTGACTAAAGACGAACTTTTCATGGAAAAACAGAAAAAGCTTTGAAAAAGATAAAGCAAGCAAACAAATTACATTAAATTTTTCACACCACTTCACACTGTAAGCACGGAATTTAAACAGCTTGTTTTGTTTTATATGAGTGGCTTCCTTCCCTTCACATACTAATTCAGCTAGATGAAACAGTGTCTTATGGATGTGAGCTCTAGAATATCTTGCCAGTCCTCCAAGGGCAACAGATTTTTCGTCAGATTTTTCAGAAAATGAGTTTGCCTTGTCATAATTTGGCTTTTACTTTTTCCTCTGAAGATAATTACACTTGCTGGAAGTCTTCCTAGCAAAATAATATCTTATAAGATTTGTAAGGGCATTATAATAACATGCCATCAGATTTATCTAGACATTTGCAACACATTCATAAATTATCAAATGCCATTTTAGCAACCCTTCAGACAAATCTTTGAATTTCACTAGAATTTAAGGGTGCTCAAGTACATGAATAAGGAATCACAAGCAAACTTCACTAAATATAACAGCTGTCAGCTAAAATATATGGTTAGTAGCATACTGGTGTGGGAGTAGAAGGCAAGTTAAGAAAACACCAACAAATGACTAGCAGTTTATATACTATATTATTCACTGCTTGTTCCACGATTTTTTTAAAATGTGTGTACTGAAGAAAAACTGCCACAAATGTGAAAGTTCTTTTTGTCTTTTTTTTTTTTTTTTCCTCTATGTACAGTGTGCAAATTGTTAAGTGTGTTATACTCTTAGACAGGTGAACACCTGAGAATTCAGTGTCTCAGTATTTCCAGGATTTAGGCCCTCACTGGAATGACATTAGGAGTCTTGAAATCTTTTCCTTTTATAAAAAATAGCTTGGAGGTGGAATTCTTTTCTAATAAAATGTGGTATTAGTAGCATGTAGAAGCAGTGTTGCTGCTGCTGCTGTCATGCTGCAAACTGTCCCTAACTTGCTAATGGAGTATTTCCTTCATACTGAGCAGCACTGAAGGTATGCAAAGAGCATGGATGTTTCTTCAGCATTAGCACTCCTGAATTCATCATCAAGAAGCTGTTTGTCTGAGTAACGGGAAGTGTTGACTAGTAAGCTGGAAAGATTTTGCCAGGAAGCTCATGGACACTATTACTTTGACAAATGAGATTAATGCATTCTGCTATGTCTTTGATTTTTCAAACTTCTTTTGAACCCTTCAGAGTTTAATAACACTTGTATACATGACAGGAATATGGTTTAGAGTATATCACTCTTGCCTTATTTATATATATATTTAAAACAGCATGAAATAGTAGATTTTATTATTTATACTGCGTAGTACATTTTTCACTTTGTGATTTCTGGGATGTGTTTGATACAATCTTCTTATCGCACACATAAAATGAGCTTATCTTCAGACACCAATTTGCAAAATTAAGCTCCCATATCAGGTGTGATTAGGAAAATATACACATCTCTGAAATCAGCAGGGCCCTTTGAAGAACTTGCCATACATTGCAGACTTTAATTGACAACTAATAGATCCTTAGAAGGAAATATTGCTGCTGTTTTGGCTCGTTTGTGTTTCTCTGCTTAGGTGTGCTTTCAGGTTTTGACATTTTTCCAAAAGCAAGAGCAGCTTTTTATTTTATTTTATTT
>VXAB01008663.1:719700-780304 GCA_013399175.1 Odontophorus gujanensis | reverse complement strand
CCCCACAGCGCCCCCTTGCGGCGCCCCGTGAGCGGCGCCCGGCGCAGAGCGCGGCTCCGCAGCGCCCCCCCGTGGCCATCTCCCGGCACTGCAGCTCCGTCCGGGCGCGCTCCTCAGCGGAGCCGATGCCGTCTCCTCCTCGCGGCGCTTTTTCTTTGCCTGTTTAAACTCTTCGTGTTTTGCCCGATCCGTTTCTTCACCGCACCTCTTCCTGTCGTTACCACACTCTGCGTTCCTGCTGCAGGAGTGGAGCGCCCGCAGCATGCGAGCGCATCCTTTGGTTATTTCCAGATTGCTGCGGACTGATGCGTGAGAGGTTTGGGAACGCTTGGTCCTCGTTTTTTTTCCAGTTCTGGAAGCTGGACAGTGACGGTTCGCGTGGGTTCCCAGTGCCATAGCGATGAACCACTCGGTCCAACCACTGCTGCTCCCCGGGACTGACTTTCAGATAACAGCAGGTGAAGGACTGCGGCAGAAGGGCTTATCTCTGCTCATAAATCTGAGCTTATCTCCACTTCCAATTACAGATTGTGCAATTTTAGACCTTCTACATGGTGTATATAAGATAACCACTACAGAACATCGGCGAGAAATGCATTAACGTTCTGGTGTTCTTGCTTGCACTGCAGCTACAGCCCAAATGCCATCCTAACCTGACTGCATGGCACTACATGGCATGGCATGGCACAGCACAGTGTGACACAGCACAATGCAGCATAACACATCGTGGTACAGCACGGCACAGCTCATTGAGGCACAGCACCATCTCCAGCTGCACTCCCTGCTATGCCCGGAGCAGCAGGAGAGCTGAGCCCCTCACTCCTGCAGGCCAGTTGGGTTTGTTATATTTCTCCCTCATGGAAACTCATTTATTGTTTTACATTACTATCTGAAGCCTCGGAGCATCTCTTCTTGCATTTAAAATAGGTGAAAAAGCCCTAGCTCTGAGAGATCCACATGCAGGATGACTCTGCCAGGCTCCCTGCACAGCTCAGGGCTGATCTGGGAGACTTGGCTGAACCCATTACAGCAGCAAAGCTATCTCCATTTAAATAGCAGTTAATAAAAGTTGTCTATACAGGGCTGTAAGCATCCTGACACTTGATTAATCACACTACAGCACAGTACCCCCTAGCAGCACTAAAGCTAACTTGCAGACATGCAGAAGGAAGCAATGAACTGCAGCTCAGCCACTGTGCAGGGCTGCTGGCCTGGCTGGGGCAGGGGATGCTCTGCAGGTTGGGAGGTGGCTCAGGGCTGAACCCTGCCGAGGAGGTGCAGCACTCACTTCAGCCAGGGATTGGATTTGGAGCCCAGACCTACAGATCCTGAGGTCTGACGGTCAAAACCAGTGTCAGGAGCTGCAGTCAGGGGTCAGCATCCCTGATGGGGGGGTTGGGGGGTTGGTACACAGCATTCCTTCCCACTTTGGCTGTGAGCAGGAAACCCTCCTGCAGCCACCAAGCACAACACTTTGCATCTGCTGCTGAAGAAAAACAATATGCTAACACTGAGCCCATGGTTTATCTGGAAACACAAGCACACACCCGGCACGGGAGCGCTCATTGTGCAACCTGAGCTGCCACGCAGACACAGAGGTGTTTTTTTCAATGCAGGATAGCAGCGTGTATTTTCCACAATTGATTGTATTTTGGGTGAAAAACAGGCTTTAAGCAGCCACGGAACTAAGTGATCAGCAGCACCCGGTGCCCAGCTTCATGCTCAGAGCATCCTTTGCCCGCAGAAACCCTTTGGCCAATGTGTCATCCCTCTCCTCTGCATTCCCGAGCTCTCCGTGCTGCCAAAGCCCCGCAGCTCCGGCTCTGCCTCTCTTGGCGTTGGGCAGCTCCTCGTGTGCCAGCTCTGCTGCTACGTTAATGTGCTGCTCTCAGTGGGCAGCGCTGCGCCGAGGGCTTTCCTAATGGGGATCAATGGGGCAGAAAGAAAGCGCTGTGCCTGAGCTCTGCAGCTCTGTGCCCTTCTCCGGAGGCTCCGCTGAGCGGCGGCTGCCGTGAGTGCACGGCGGCACTGCTCACACTCAGCAGAGTGCCTCGGCATCGGCACTCCGGCAGCGTGAGATGGGACAGCAACCGCAGACCTCGGCAGGCTCACGTGTAAGGCGGTCTGTGCCATTTCTGATCCATTTTTTTTTTTTTTTTTTCTTTCCCTGGGTGATCAAATGTAAGGACTTCCAGAGGAAGCACGTCTCAAGTGTGGGATTAACCTGACGGCAAGGAGGGACAGCACCGACTGCGTGCCAGCTACAGAACACAGCACAGCATCTCTGGGAGCTGGAGAAATCCCCTCTCTCACTGGAAGGAATAGGGCCGGGGCAGCCCTGCACAGCACTGCCTGGGGTCAGGATCTGCAGCCATGGCTGAGGATGCTGGGGCACTGCTCCTCCTGCAGTGCTGAGCTCAGACCATGAGTGTCCTCTGGTGCATCACTCATGGGATCACCGAGGTGTGGGACTGCTGAGGGAGCACGGTTCCAGTTTTCTACCTTCAGGTTTCCAAGCAGGGACACAGCCCTCGCTCACACCTCAAATACTCCCTGCTCTAACGGGAGGAACTGTGCTCCTACAATGGGTCCTCACAGTGAAGATCCCTTTGTGCTCTAACTCCTGAGCTGCAGCACCGTCAGCTGTGAGAGCACTGAGCTGTGCCCTCCACCACTGCTTTCTTAAATGGAGATGGCAGTCACAGCCGGGTCTGCATTCACTTTCCATCCGTTATTGATTTTGGTTACAAGCAAAG
Organism: Odontophorus gujanensis; assembly: GCA_013399175.1. Classification (NCBI taxonomy): domain Eukaryota; kingdom Metazoa; phylum Chordata; class Aves; order Galliformes; family Odontophoridae; genus Odontophorus; species Odontophorus gujanensis. The sequence goes on along the minus strand of VXAB01008663.1, from coordinate 777,548 downwards.
GCGATGCATATGCTAAACTTTGCGTTATCTGAGAAGCAGCGTAACGGCACTCAGCCCCCATAACTCACTGTCAGCTCTGGGCTGCAAATACAGATCTAACAACGAGACAAATAAAGAATACGGGCTGTTTATAGCTCTGTCCTTATCCGCTGGTAATCAATATGGCTCATTAGGCTTATGAGACAATCATGTCTTCTGCTCCCCCAGCCCAGAAACTCTGAGTAATGGCTTGCCAATGCCAAGTAATTATAACGATGTCTTGCAAGTGAAGCAGAAACTACCAAGTAAACTGATGCAGAGCAGTGTAATCGGGCTGAGTTCTCCGAGCTGTGTGCCTTCCCCATGCTCTGCTTCTGAATTTGCCCTACCCCCAGCCCCAGGATGCAGTATCCAGCAGTAGTGGCTTTCCTTACAGCTGTGCCCCCAGATATTCCATGGCACATGTACTGTGGCACAGCCTCCTTCAGAAAACACATCCTTCTGCCAGGGTTCAGCATATGGCAATGAGCATGGGATGCTCCTGGGACTCAACGTAATGATCAACTGACAGCAATTACAGGAGCAGTGCCATTAGCTGGGGCCAGGCCTGCAGTGCCCTGCATCCCCAGCCCTGCACAGGGCACACACCCCAGGCCTGCCTGAGCTCACCAACCACAGAAGCCTTGTGCTTTTTGCAAAGCACCTCGACTTAACACTGCACCTATACATTTCAAACCACCAGCGTACAGTGCAAAATGTTTACCAGGAGGAGGGAGGTATCCCTGGGGGCTGGGGGGGCACAGGATCCTGCCCGCCCTGCACACAAATGGGAGTGCTTTTCCTTCAGACTGATCACACACACAACGAGGACACCATGAAAAATTAGAGAGGGGCAGGAACACAAATCAAGGAGTAACATTTTTTGAAGGAGAAATTATAAATTGCAATTTAATCACATAATCACTTTGACACTCTCAAGCAAGCTAATTCCTTCCCTTGCCTCATTTCACCCACTTGGCAAGATGAATCTTAATGAATAATGTCCTATGAATATTTAATTTTTTGATCAATTTGAATTTTTTCCTCGCGTCCCTACCTGCAGGATGGGGAAATTGGTGCCCTCCCCCCTCAGCTCCACGCTGACCCATTCCACTGCACACTGAGCTCACCAGCACAGGGTTACCTCCCCAGCCCAGGAAAACTTTGCAGACAGAGGAGCAGATTGATCGCTTTGGACTGCAGACCTTTAATGACAATTGATTATCTCTAATGGCTTTAAGTCTAACGGGAGTGTTTGGGGAAGAACTGTGAGTCTGAGCTGCACATCAGCTCGGGGTGGTTTGGCTGAGCAGGGCTCAGCCTTTGGGATTCCTCCAAGAGAGCACAGCACTGCTCGGTGCTGCTGTGGGGCCGCCTGCTCTGCGAAATTGCAGACACTCTGTGCTTCAAGAGTGTAATAGCTCATGTACGGGTGGTCTGGGTCATTTGTTTTATTGAATGGCCCATTGAGCCCAGGCCAGCTGGGGGAATTCCAGGAGCTCTTGGCCTTCTCACACAACACGTGCCTCTGGCTGCAGTGCCGTGTCTGCAGCGCCCACTGAGATGCACTGTAGCTGCAGCACCCACAATTGCATGACACATCGGTGATTATGGCTTCACGAGGTCTGTGCTTTCTGTGTGTTATTCTGAAGATGTCCCGTGCACTGTCTGTGCTCTGTGCGTCCAGAGCACTTCTCTACATCTGCCGAGCAGTGGCAGTGCTGAACGGAGGGATCCGAGCACCCACTGCCCTGCTAATGGAGCAGCTCATTATGAGAAGGTCTCTTTTTTAAAGCACAGGCACATGCACGCAGGCATCCACCAGCAGAAGGGGGCAGACCTTGTGTTACCTGCACACAGGAATTCTGAATGCAGCTGCTTCCCAAAGAAACCCATGTGAAGCATCCACCTGCTTCCAGCAGTGTGCAGGAGTTCTTGTCCAGGGGTCAAGAACAATTCATTACAGCTTTAGAACAAACACACTGCTGTATGCAAGCCTATCTGTGTTGGTCTTCATATACAGGTGCATGCACACACACATACCTTGTAAATTGTTGCTCTTTGCTTTTATTTCCAGGGCAGCACTGAATAGAAGTTGCAGCCTAACAGAAGGCTGTCGTGCAGTCGAGGTCCCAGAAAGTCAGTTACACTGTAGATTAGGGGATGAAGATAACTAATGAGTGCTGCATGGGAATCGGAGATCTCCCAATAGAGGGATTGCAGGTGGTGCTGAAGAGGAAAGTAGAGGTGGGGACTGGAGCACTGCAGCCACGGTGCTGTGATGAACCCCTGGGTCCCATTGTCTGCTGCACGGGAGACCCAGCGGGTGAGAGTGGCTGCATTCCTGCAAAAGCCATTTGTTGGGAACTAATGACAGCTTAAGTTTTTCCATTAAATTTTAATCTAAAGCCTGTGAGTGGTGTAAATCAGCACAGTTGCACCAGTGGTGGTGACTTATGATGGCTGAGGGCTCTCCAGTGGAAGCTGTGTTGGGATGTGCTGCCATCCAGACCCAGGGCTTGGATCCCTGCAAGAAGCTGAGCCCTGAGAGCAGCAGAGATGTGTGAGATCAATGCACACCAGAGCTTCTGGGAACCCCATTCAGTGCCCATCTGCACCTCCTGCTGTTCAAACCCTGCTCCCAGGTAATCCACAGTGATAGAGGAAGAGGTCCCCGCAGCCACCAAACCCCAGCAGTGTCCAGCAGAGCCACCTTCCCCACTTTGGACAGGCTGAAAAACAGTTGGCCGTGAGACATGACATACAACAAATGAGCCATTCCTGCTGCACGTTAGGTAAACAAGGAACACACGAGTAGCAGCAGGAGGACTCCAGGCCGTCCCCATAGCACTGCTCCCTTGGCACAGTGCTCTGCATCAGCACCCAGCACCCAGCCTGGCACAGCCCCCTACCCCCACCACATGGCTCTATGCAGGGATGGAATCAATTTGGAGTTTTTACACTCTTTTTATTTGTATTTTTATATTTAATGCAGTCATTTCTCAGTCTGCCACCCTCAACAGCTCCTTTTTTTCCTTCTGGCTGCTGAAGTTTAGCTGCATTGACTCATTATTCCTGATGTTCCACAAGTCCCTCTTCTGAATATTTTTAGAAAGAAAAAAAAAAAAGAAAAAAAGAAGGCGAAACTTCTGCTCAGGAAATCTTTTTTTTTGTTTGTTTATAAATTTTGCATATATTTCCAGTACAAAAGCAGCAAAAAGTATTTGAGCAAATCTTTCAAGAGCTGGAGCGGCTTGTGATGTGCGGAGCGGAACCGGGGGGTTTTGACTGGCTGAGTTTGGAGGAGAACGAAGCAATTAAGGGACAGAGGGATGTGGAAATGAGGGTCACTGGGGGAAGGCAGCAGGCAGGTGGTTATCTTCACAGCTGTGCAGTGAGTGAGCTCTGGATGTGGCTCATAGTGCTGGGCTATGGGAGCAGTACTGAGGGTGATGGCAGGATGCACTGTGACTGCAGCTTTGACCCTGGAAGTTGTGGGGTTGTGCATCGGGCTGGAAGAGCTGGCTACAGCTCATCAGCTGATTGTAGATGGAGCCAACGCTGAGGAGATGTGAATACAGCTCCCCGGGGCTGACAGCATCGTGACGGGTTCCACTTACACTCAGGTGCTCACTGACATGAATGGGGTGCCCTGGAAGTGAAGCAGTGCTGGGGCTGTGGGATGTGGTGCTGGGCAGGGCTGGGTGCAGGGAGCCCGTGCCCCTGTGCTGCTGCTGCTCCATTTCCCCATTGCTTTCATGGAAGAGAGCAGCTCATAAAAATTTTAGTGGTGATCTGAGCTGCCCCATAAATTCACAGCGCTGCAGACTGCAGCCTTGGCTGGGAGTGAGTGCCCATGGAGCCATATGGTGACTTCTTCACTTCTTGTTGTTTGTGTGCAGGATGAGAGCTTGCATGCACTGCCAGGACAGGGGCTCACCACCCTGCTGACCCCCAGCCACGTGTCCTGGGGACATCAAAAGGCACTGGGCAGGGCAGCCAAAGGAGATTCCCTGGGATGGGGGGCTGCACAGCCGAACTTACCGCCCCTTTATTAGCAGTGTATTAGATTTATATAATTAGCTTTTTTATGTCACATGCCACATACAGGGACACCAAAGGGACCACAGGCACTGCACGGAGCCATATGGTTCTCTGATGGATGATGTCAAGCAGAAGCAGGCAGAGCATCCGAGGGGAAAAGCGCAGGTTGCAGCGGTGAGCTGAGCTCGTGCCACCCGGGTGACACCATCACAGCACAGGGCAGATGGGCTGCAGGACGAGCACGTGGGCCCTGCAGAGCTCAGGGTGTGCAGGTCGTGGTGCAGTGACATCACCTAAAGGGGTCGGGCGGGCACGAGGGGCTCGGGGAAGAGATCAGAGATAACTTTGAAGTGGATCGGTTCTGTTGCATTAAGTACCTTTGTAGAGCTGGTGCTTAGAGTACAGATGGAGAGCAACGCAGTTTAACTGAACCATTGGGTGAGCAGCCATGCACAGAGCTCCTGGGCTGCACCAGTGCTGGTGGGGAAGGGGTCCTCTCGCAGAGGGTGGCCCTCCCCATGTCACCCGGGGGCTGGTGCTGCTTCACTGTGGGTCAATGTCAGCCCAGGGGAGGTGACAGCCAACAGCCCCCACCCGGGGGAGAGCCAGGCAGGCAGCCCTCCTCTCTTTGGAGGCACTACAGTGCAGCTGAAGTGGTTCTAGGAAGACTGTAATTAGTCAAAATATTTCAGGCTGATGTTCATCAGCAAGTAAATTCGGAGTACAGGACAAGAAAAGCAGCTGCACATTATTTTCCAAGTAATTAAATTTAAATCTCTCTGGTACAGAGAGAGGGGAAAAAAGTAAATTATACAGAAAGTGCAGTCGGGAAGATTTTAATGTTATTACAAACCTTCACTATAATGTATGATCAAGCATGTAAGTGAAAAATCTTGGGACCCAGGGGTAACATATCGATTCTGTAGGACACTGCAATTTCCATTTGATGCTTAAGCAAGATCTGACTTCTGATTTTGCAAAACATTTTAGGGCAATTAGACATGTTTGTGCTTTACTGATTCTTAAAATGAACACGAGCATGCGGGGAATTGCTGTGCTGTGGATTGAAGGGAACAGGGCTCCTCGTGCTCAGGTCACAGGTATGCAGGTAACGTTTCACAGCAGAGGTGTGACTGTTTTTACAAAGGAGCAGTCAGTGTTTAACGCCACAAAGCCACGTGTCTGCTCACAGGAGACAGCCGTAATGCCTTTTAGGAGCAGTCATTAGGTGTAAGTAATAGCCAGCACCCAAGTGTTCTGTCAGGCAGCTATGGAACAAATCAACTTTTATTGCCAAGCAAGAGGTAGGGAACCCGATTCCTTGGAAGCTAATAAAAATTTGATAATTATTTTTTGAGTTGGATAAGTACAGGGCTTATTGCTTTGTAGAAGTCTTCATAGAAACGAGAGCAAATCTCATCTGCAGCAAAACAACAGCTGTGAGGCACGGCGTGTTTGACCAAGATGGATGCCTCAGAGGTACGGTATTCATTAGCTCAGTAATTTAAAATGGTAAACAAGGTTTGATTAATTTTGATTTCAAGCCACAATGGTTCATTGGTCATACGAAGGTGTGAGATGGGGATGCAGCTGCAGCAGGAATAGGGGTTCTTGGAATGACTTTGCACACTGAGGTGACATTTCAGCTGGGAGAAGTTGCAGGGACAGAAGGTGGGGAGCATCAGTCTTCTCATTTTGTCTTTGTGAGGACACTGCTGGGGTGGAAAGCAGCACAGCTCTGCACAGGGTGGCTCCAATGAGGATTTTCCCCATTTAATGACTGTAAGTTAATGGTTCAAACGTATGTAAATGGAAACCAAGTGGCTAACGTACTCATTTTGAGTCTAATTGGTCAACTCTGGTGGAGTTCCATTTGCAGTGTTAATTATATGCATAAACTGCATAGCAGTCCTACGCTGTGCACCCCCAATATCTTCCATTGCCGGTATTCAAATTGGAGCATGGCTGAAGCAGTTACCAGCACTCCACTGCAAAATGTCTCAACCTGAAGCCCCAGTGAGGACCCAAATAGCAATTTACATATGCAAACAGTTACTGCTGCAGCCAATTACACATCTGCATGTGCAGCTCCCGACCTAAGCCCACTGCATGCCCCCAGCAGGCTGCTGCTGATAGTACAGCTTGCTTAAAAGCTGAACTGTACACACTGCAGTTCCCATTCTCCGTGACAGTGACTGCTGTCCATTTGCACTGCTGTTAAGTGATGAAGGAATCAGTCCTGTGCTCCATGAAGAGGCAGCACGAGTTGTCCCTTTTGGAGCAGCATTCAGCTGTCAGCACAGAGCTGTCCCTCCACCTTGTCACCACCACAGCACCCTCGTGGAGCAGCAGCCCCATGCTTAAGAGAAGTAAAACAACCACTTGGAAGTGGGGAGGTAGCCGAGTCAAACCCTTCTGCCAAACTACACTGTGACTTATTGCTCTGCTTCATTTCCAAAGGATCCCCGAGCGCCTCTGGTACAGCCACACAGAGAATTATTTTCACTCCCAAAATAACACCGTTGTTTCCCTTCTCTGCCTCTGAGCGATGTGCCCCGTGGCTCTGAAGGCAGACAGAGCTATGACAGATGGGTGCACGATAGACAGAGTTCTCTTTTCACTTTACCAGGGGCTGCTGCAGTGCAAACGTTGCTGTCAGTGCTAAAGCTGTTATTGACCGCAGGGAGCGTCCTGATGGAAGAGTTTGCTCGGGGGGTATCTGAGCGAAGTTCAAAGTGTGAAAAACACAAGTGTGCATTGCTGACACTCTGGGGAGCTCAGAGCAGAACACAGACAGAAATCAGCAGCAGCATGAGCACGCACAGAGGTGCTATCAAAGCACAGAGGTGCCAACGAAGCATGGCACTGTGGAGTGCCATAGTGGCAGTGCAACCATTGACTCCCTGGGTGCTGGAGGAGGGCTGTGTGACCCCAGAGCCATCAGTCACATCTCCTCCCACCGCCAACAAATGAAAGTGTCAGCAGCAAGAACGCCCTTCAAAGACGGTGCTGGCAGGAAGCACATGCGTAATTGCTGTGATAAATGCTGAGCTTGGTGAGCATGGAGCGAGCAGCACTCAGCTGTGCTACACTGAGCAGAGCCTCCGCTGCTTCCACCGTGCTTCATCTCCTGGGAAAGCTTCCAGCCTCAGGACTCTGGGGCTGATGTGTGTCCTGCACAACTTCCAACACGATCGCTCTCAGTGTCCTCTCTGCAGTGTTACCTGGGGCTTCAGGGAGGACCACCCAAGCCTGGCCTGTCCGAGATGGCCCCTGGATGCTCCTAGCAGTGAGATTACAGTTCATGTCTCACTTCAGCTTCTTCTTCCCGTCTACAGAGAAGTTCTGCTGTGTGTATTTCTGAGCTGCAGGCTGTGGGTGCACACTGCTCAGCAACTCCCAGCAGCTGTGCCAGCTACGGTTGCTCCCCTCTCTGACCAAATGGCACTCGTGCTGCCACGCAGAACTCCCCCTGGACCCCCAGAACAGCCCCACACACAGCAGGGCAGACTTTAATCGCCACTTTCTCTGGCACGAGCATCTCCTCTATCTGAGTGCTCTCGTGCTCAGCTCTTCCCAGGAGACATTCAGACACACTCAGAGCTGCAGGGATCCCCGGTACAGGAGGTGGGGTGAGGGGTTCTCAGCAGAGGGCTGCAGCTGCCTCCATGCTGCTCTTTGGGATCGTCAGCATCCTTCAGTGCTGCTGACACCAGAACTGCTTTCCTAACGTGAATCATTGGCCGTGGCCAGCGGAAATGGTGCCGGAGCAGCCTGATTTATTACTGGCATAAAGAAACACTGCAGCAGTATTACAGCAAGGAGTTTCATTTCAGTGGGAACAGCGGACAGAAAAGTCATCTGGATGCTTTTTCTGCCGAGATATAAACCCACAATCGAATCTTTCTATCCCAAGGCAGACTTCACAGCAGAGGTGTTAGGTTTGTAAGCAAAATCCTCCACTACTACACAAATGGGAAATCACACAGCCCTGGAGTCACACGCAGGGACCCTGGTGGTTCTCAGCACAGCAGGACAGGGCTGGGACAGCACAGGTCTCACAGGGCCCTGTCTCCCAGTTACTGCTGGCCAAAAACCCGGTGTGTGCAGCAGGTGCTGGTGTCCCACTCCTGCCCCAGCCCGAGTCCTGCTGCACAAATCTGCTTTCAACAGACACAGCACTGCAGCCCAAAGCCGCTCGAGTGAAACCAGAGAAGGAACAGGCTCAGTCCCAAGCTTTCACGGATGCATCGTTAGAATGTCACGGTACATAACTCTGAATACTTAAGCGAGTTAATTGCTCTATGGCTACATTTCTCATCCATGAGAACCACAGCTCCAAATGTCCTTTACTGCCACGCAGCCAGCACAGGACACGCTGCACGCTCCCTTTGTTCACAACCACACTCCTGGAAGTCTTTGCTTTGAAGCGCCGATGGAAGCGTTGTGACAGCTTGTGAGTGACGTTGGGACATGCACTTGTTTTGTGCTTGTGAATTAAAAATGCATTTAATTCAGGCTCAAGGCAAAGTCATGGCTTGGAGCCCTTTAGCGCGTTGCTGAATTTGAAACCAGCTTGCGAAACCGTTCCAAAAATAACCTTGTGAGTATCTTCTGTGCAGAACTGTAGAAAATACTTCTGTTCAAAGACAGAATTTCAATGTCAACATGGAGGGAGCGGACAGTGTGGGGACAGCTGCCGACACACCGGGCTCAGATGGAGGGCTCCAGCTGCAATGCCCCACTGCTGAGTGTGGCTGCTCCCTCTCATGCTGCTTTTGGGGACTGGACTGCACCCACTCCAGCGGGCAATACCTGTAGGGGCATTTTCTGCACGCCATTAGCAGCACTTCCAGCAGTGGGGTCAGGGGCAGGACACACTTGCTGTCACTCAACCCACAGCCAGGCTGTTACAGGTAGGCAACCTCTGCTGACAGATCACTGTTTTGCTGTCCCAGAGCAGGAAATATGCTGCAATGAAGCACTACAAGAATTATCCCCGTGTTCACTTAAGTTTTTCCCCTTACGTAATAGACAAATATATGCACTTAAATAATCCTGATGTGTTGGGCAACCACAGCTAAATAACTAGGCTGTGAGCTTTGCATATCTTATGCAAAATAATTTGCTAGCTGCAGGATTTCAAGTTTCATTTAAAATCAATCAAATAATCGCAATGAAGCCTATATCCCAAACCCATAGCTTTGCATTTCTAAGTGCCACAGCCATAACACAATAATGAGCATATTTGTCTTCTTCAGACCACCATCCTATTAGTCGTCGTGTGTAACAGTCTGCTCTCAGCTAACGTCTATCATAACACACAAATCCGAGAGCTGAATGCATTAAAAAGAAAATTGATTCCTTGCATGCCCTCGTCTGCTTACTTTGTTTGCTTATTAGCAGCCGTCTGTGCAATTAATCCTGTGCCATTCCAGGTACCGCCCTCACACGCTGCAGAAAAGCTCCAATGGAGTTCTGCAGAAGCTCCAACCCTGCAGCAGTGCTTCTCCTCCCGACCCTCACTGCTGTCACCCCTCTGGAGCACAGAGAGCACTAACGATATTATTTTTCACGTTGAGAGGGACAATATTAATTATTTATAGGGATCCCAACCAGATGCTCGGCGAGCCCGCTCTGTGCTGCTTCTACCTCTTACTCTGCTCCCCACGTCTCTGCTATGGGAATAGAGGCACCTTCCCCCACTCTGATGGGCACTGCTGTTTCCCATTTGCTGCCTGGAGCACAGCCGGGTCCCCATGTGCTGCCAGCACCCCTGGCCCTGCCTGCTTGCCCCCCAGCCCCATCCCCATCCCACCCACCTCACAGGAGTGGGATCGTAGCTAACAAGTTTGGCCTCGGGCAGCCACCTCCGTCGCTCCATTATTTTTCCATTTTTTGGAGCCTTTCAGCCCAGGGAGCTTGTTGCTCCTCCAGCATCAACAACATTAATGGGTTCTGACATCTCATAAATTTCCCCTTGGTGAAACAAAGAGAAAGAAACAATAAAAGGAATTTCAGAATTACAGGGGTTCGGCGCTTCGAGTTTTTCCTTCTCATTTCATATCTCGGGTTGCACAGGGAGCAACCCCCCCTCCCCATCCTGCTGCAGCCCCCCAGCACCACTGCCTGGGGGTCCCCATGCATCACACAGCATCACAGCCTGAGCTCAGCCCCTCCCTGCACTGCAGCGGTTGAGAGCAGCCCCCTCTGCATCCCCCACCCCATATATCACATCGTGCAACAGTGGAGGGTGTCTGCAGATCTGCTGCAGGCATCAACCAGTATGACTCTCACTGCTCGTGGGATTAGTTGTATTTTCGAAGCAATATGATTTAGGGCGAAAAGTTTATTTCCCGCTGATCCCATATAAATGGAATCTGCATTCCATCGATGAAAGCTTTAATACCTTATACGATGCTACGAAGATAAAAGTGTATCTTGAGAAGAAAGCCCTCGGCATGAAGATCAGCAGTGATGCTGAGCCCCGGCAGCTGTGATGGATGGAGCTGCTGAGCCCTGGGACTGCTCTGCTCTGACTTGTCCCCTGTGCTTTTATGAGTACACTAAAAGCAAACGTCTCACTGCACAAGCATGAATCCTGATGGTTGGGAGACAGACAGTACATCTCTGTCAGTCATATGGGTCCAGAAAATAAAACCATTGAAAACAGCACATTTGATTAAAGAAAATAAAACCCCACGTACATCTGGAGACAGCAGGGCCTGAAAATGAAGCGGGGACACGCAGCTCTGTATGGCCAAAAGGAGGGGGAAAAGTCAGGGAGAAAACTACAGAGTCTGAAGTCTTTTGTGCCCAATGAGTCACTAAAGTATTGCTCCCTAAACAAGGAGTGTAATTACTATTTCAGAGTAATTGAGGCACTCTACACAAACCAGACCCAAACGCCAGAAGTCGGCCGCCTTCTCCCAAGCACTCAGTCTGCCTGTTACTTAACCAATAATATTCACATGGGAAGGAACTGGTGGAGCGATTCCTGGGTGAGCAGTAATTGGTTTGAACATCGCTCTTACCCCGAGGGAGACCAAAGTCACAAATAAGATAAGGCGTTTCTTAAAATTAATTCCCATGTAATTGTATAATATGAGGAGGGAATGCAAACACCAAAGCCTGTTCTTCCCACTGGTGCCTGAGCAGAGGGGCTGCAGGATGGCATGGCACCCAGCCCTGGGTCGGCACAGCGTTATGCAGCAGTAGTGAATCTGTCACGGGCAGAAATGTGACTTCTTCTGCAGAAGTACGATTGTAACGGGAATTCTTATTTCCCGGCAGCAGAGTCTGACCTGAGCAGTGGGAATTTGCGTAAAAGTACGTCTGCACTCGTTAGCACACGCAGAGTCCCTGCAGCACACTGCTCCTGCTGTCTGGGTGCTGCTCCTGTGCCCTGGCCAGATGGCTCTGATGAGCAGGGATGAGATGTGTCGTGCAGCGTGGGCAGCCAGAGGACAATTAAAGCCACTGAGTTCACTGACACCTACCCAACATGAGAGCATCACCCTTAGGTGCTTCATCTTCAAGTAACCCCGGCAGAGGGCAATGTCACAGAGCAGTGCCATGTGCTGGGACCAAACTGGGAGGAACCAGGCTGGTGCTGGTGGCAGAGCCTTCCAGGTCTACTCCGGGAACCTGGATCCTTCTGCACCAATGATGAGCACACGCTGCTGCTCACGGAGAGCTGTTACCAGGGTCATGGCCACCTCTCCTGAAGGCTCTTCAGGGCTGAGCTGGCAGAGCATGGCCAGGACAGATGGAGTGGCAGCAGGGTGACTCAGGGAAGCACGGTGGCTGCCCAAAGCTCGATGAAGAGTGAGGTGTGCTGGGTTCTGAGAGCTGGGGCCTGATGCTGCCTGTGAGCGCAGCACACACCACCATGAGCAGCCCTCCTGTTGGCTTATCGACAGCAGATAAATTGAAACAACCCAGAAGGGTTTGAGGAGGGGCCTCGTGTAAGGCATTATTCATCTTATCCTGAGAGAAGACTGAAAACAGGGGGCAGGATGTTGATTAATTTGAGCTTGAGAATGTATTGACAACGCAACAGGAGGAAGGCAGGGGAACAACACAGGTGAGCAGGGGGAAGCAGAATGGTGGACGTTGAGTCTTTTCCAACTGTGGTGTTTCTATGAATCTGCACAGAATTCGGAACTTGAGGCCTTTTTTTCCTGATCATTTATTTAAGGATTCTGTTCAGCCTCAAACAACTTGGGGTGGATGAAAGCTGTCTTATAGGGCAATAACTGGTGATCTGAATGAAGAAGCAGTGGTGGGAGGCAAATGGACTCATGCACATTTGCTGCATGGGGTGCAGTGCGTAACCCTGACACAGTTCCTGCATCCCAGCAGCCTTCCTTTCATGCTGCATAGCCACAGTCACTGATCACAGCCTCAGTCCTTCAGTGTGGGCCCTCCCCTCGTCAGCTTTGAAGCCCTCAGGGTGAAATATTAGCATTTCCCATGCCACTGTCACTTGATTTCTGTAGAATGTCTCTTAATACAAGTTTCCACCATTCTAAACAGCAGTGCTCTTTGTTTGCACTTAATGCCCTTCAAGGAACCTGCCATGCCTCTGCTGTACCTGGGCATGCACAGGGATGCTCCTTCCCTCTGACCCATGGCACAGACTGCAAACAATCCCATCTCAGAGGCTCTGCCTTCACAAGGTCAGGGAAGCATGGCAAAACCAGATGGCAAACCAAGAGCATGAGCAGAGACAAGTGCTCAGCAATTGGGCCCCGCACAGAAGCTCGAGCCCAGCGGTGCAGGTGCATGCTGCATGGCCCAGCAGCACTGCAGCACCCACCATGTCCAGCAGAACAGCTTGGCTGCACAGCAGCAAATGTCTTCTGTCCAAATATATCCAGAAAGCCAGGCAGTGTTTATCTTCCAGCTAGCTATACGTGGGGTCAAATCCTTTGAAACTAAAAAGGCAGATATGAACTCAAGGAATTTCCATTCCCAATAAACAAACACTGCTGTAACATGAGTATTAAAAGCTCAGCACTATTAGTACAGCCCTTCACAAGAAAAACAGTGAAGCAGCACTGCCCTCTCAATATCTCCGTACCATAAAATCAGCTTTTAGACTACTACAAGTCACAGGAATGACACCTACCCTATAATGAAAGGTGCCCATTTATAGAGCTGCTCACGCTGTCATGCTCATGGCTACACTGGAAGTGGCTGTGCTGCCAGATGCTTCCCATTTCTCTTCCTGCAGTTGCAGTTCAGCATCTTTTTTTCCCCACCCACCCTCAGACCAAATCCTGCAGCTTTCAGCAACCAGGAGCATCCTCAGCCATCTTTTTTGGCATCTGCATTGATCTACAGGGAATGAAAACCCAACTGGCATGAAGCTGGATGGCCTCTTTCCTTCCACCCACCCCTCACAACGCTCTGCAGGACTACATGGCCCTGGCACACACGGAGCTGCATGAAGGCTGGGCACAGGGCTTGGGCAATGCATGGAGATGGGTTCCACGAATGCCCACTGCACTGTGTGGCCCAGCACTGCCATACACATCTTGCCATCCATGCCCTCAACTCCACTTCAGTGACCCTTCTCCCTTGTTAGAGAGAAGTGCTGGGAGTTTTTGTTCCTGCTCATTGTTTGGGTCCTACATGGCTGGGGGAAGAAATTTTAATTAAAAGCTGTTCCACTTTTATGTCCAATATGCTTCAGTGGGAAATACATCTTTCTGATGCCTGAATTGCCTACTTAGTATTTCTTGCACCTTCTCAGCAGCTGGTGCGAGGCAGCACTTGAATTAGGATTAAGAGCTGGATGGAAACTGTGTAGTATGGCCTCAAAATCCTCTGCTCCTCCATCAACACAACTCATTACCACCATGGCTGGAATCCAGGCAGTGCCATGGGAGAGCAAGTCTGTAGGCCCAGAGATTAGGGAGAACGTGCTACAACCCATCCAGCAGTGACTCAGGACTGTGTCCATGTAGGGCCAGGAAAGGGCATTCCACAAATGATGGCGTGGGAGTTTGGTCTTGTTTTACTGGAACCTGATTTTCTCTTTTCAGAACAAATAATGCACTCGTATATCTGCGTGCACCAGGAAGGCAAAATAACATGTGAGGAGAAAAAGTGCCTCTCGTTAGGAAAAGATGGCAGTCGGAATACTTGGACTCAGAAAACACATTACTGCTGGCTGCAAACCCGAAAGCAGGTGGCCAAATGGATGCTCTGCCCCTTCCTGAGCTCAGCCTGCACAGCACGGGGTCACTCCTCACCTGTTGCTGAGCTGCTCTGCTTGCAGGACCCGGCAGCCCCAACCCCACCAGATAAAAGCACTGCCAGAGCTGAAGCTGGGAACTATTTAATGCATTCAGCCCAGAGCTTCGTGACATTTCCCATCGGAGCTCAGCGCTGTTTACAAATTCCGAAGAACACCTCAAGTCATTTCTGGCACGGGCTTATGATTTCTTTCACAGAAAATGGGACAGAGCTTGTGGGTCTGTGTTTAATGTGAAAAGGGATTTGGAAATGAAAAGTCAACTGGCATGAAAGATGGCAGGGCAAATGTGAAAGCAGCAAAGCGTGTGGGTGGTCCGTGAGCATGTAATGGGCTATTTGTAAGGAAAAGGAAACACGTTTGCAGTGGTAAGGCCTAATAAAACAGTTCCTTTTTACCTAGTCAATAACATAATTGTAATTTTCCAAAGCAAACTGCTCTTAGCTCCTCTGAAGGAGAGTGTGGCACAAATGGGATGGGGGCTGAGAAGTTGTGGGCACGGCCCCATGGGCCCAGCCCAGCTGGGAACCCGTGCAAATCCTCAGCAGTGTGTGGCCTCCTGCATGGATGGCTCCAGATCAGCTTTACTGCATGGGAAAAGGGAAGACGCTTTGAAAGACTCTGCCATTGTCCTCCAGGACAATCACACAATAATTAAAAACACCCTCCACAGCCCATTTTCCTCCTAGACCTTGGAAGGATACAATAGGCAGAGGAACATTAACCAGGGTCCTTTTCTTTGAGCCCCCAAGGAGCCTGCCGACAGATAGAGACTTGAAAGCCCAGAGCTGTGCTCTCGGGGAGAAGAAATGCTGCCCAGAATATAGATTTTGGTGCCAGATGGGAATTACAGCCCCGATCCATCCTCCTCTGTCACTGGAGCTGGTGTTGCTCTGTGGGATAAATGGAAGTGAACACAGCTACTTTCCCTGTCTTGGGGGAAAAAATGACATTCCATTTTGTCTCCAAAAAATACACATTATTTAACTTATAAAATATTTAATCTACGTAATTAATCCTCTCCTGACAGCGCTTTGCACATTTTTGCTGGCAATCCATGCTTTGAATGGCCTATAGTTACAGCTAACTTTGTTTCCTTTTTCTCATGAAATTAATCAAAGGCTTGTATTGTAAATTATTCAGGGGCTGAGCGAAGCCTGCTTTCTGTGGCTTGCAGCAAGAAAAGCTCCTATTTTTTTCGTGTGCCATCCCCACAGCAACACAACATTTCCACAGAGGCAACACCGAGCGGATGCAGCAGACCCAGCAGCATGGCTGATGCTGGACCAGTAGCCAGGGAACTGCTCTGCTCAAGCCCTGCTGGGTTCTGGTGTCCCCTGGGGTGGGGGAAAGTGGGTCTGCAGAGATCGGTGGTGCTGCACTGCACCGAAGCAGGGAATGAGGACCTGCTGTGTTACTGTTGGCTGGAGCAGCAGGAGGAACCCAAGCACAGGAGTGGGTTTGGAGTCCTTTATCAACTCTATGCTCTTCTCAGCTCCTGGATGTGCATAAGGCTCTTGCTGGATTCACACACAGTTCATCCCCTTTGAAGATTTAACCTCCAGGGCTTATTTTTTTTTCTTCAGCATGAAATTCTCTCTATCACTTGCCAAGGAGCCACGTGGAGGGCCTCACTGCATGGCTGACGTGCTTGTTGTTTTGCTAAGGAGGAGCTGTGCATGAATTCCCTGAGACCATTTTCATTTTTCTTATCTACAATACTGCCTTCTCCCTAAGCACCCCTACCTGCCACCTCCCCCACATACAACCCTTGGGATTCAGGGGTGCTGCAGGATGCCAACGGTGCCGCTGCTCTGTGGGGTGCAGCTCCAACCACACAGTCCCAGGAAGCTCCTGACCTCACAGCCCTGTCCCCTCCTGGCTAACAAACCCTATTTGTGAGTGCTCAGCCCGGGGTTGAGACCCAAAGTGCAGGTTGGCAGCTCGTTGTTGCCTGCCCATCACTGTCAAGCTTTGGTTTGGGAGTCAGTCTTTGCCACCAAATGGTATGGGAAAGTTGGCTGATAGAAGACTGTTTTCTGGTTGCTGCACTGCCCAGCTGCTGGCACTTCAGGAAACACATCCCCTAGCACCAGGAAAAAGAGCAGGACAGGTTTGCTAGGAGGCATTCCCAGCTATCAGCTCGATGTGACAGCGATACACCCCATAAGAAAGCCTGAGGAGCTAACAGAAATCATCAGTCACAGCTTAGCACAACAGCTGCAATGGCAGAATACAGTGAAGTTCCAATTTCCAGCGCTGTTAATGAGCAAAAAATGTAATAATCAAACAGTTCAGTGTGAACCAAAGTGCTCTGCAGAGCACAACGTGAGAGCATTCAGCACAGCACTGTGGTGCAGATGCAGCATGTCTTGTAATGAAGGAGCAGGCACTGTGAGCATCACCGTTCACGAGGTTTTATGGGTGCATGAAACAAATATACACACTTAACTCGCTCAGTATTATTTTCCAGTTGGAATCTTATTTTAATATAGACACCCTGAAATGACACCATTCGTAAATAATGCCAGCCATGAAACCTTTCTCTTATCCCCCAGGGTGCACAAATGTGGGCATACCTGTGAATTTACAACAGGATGGTAGAACTTGGGGTTTAAAAAGCAAAAGCAACGAAGGGATGGCAGCCAGCATGAGAGCTGATGTGATCTGAGAGATGCTCCAGGCAGAGGGGCTGGAGGCACTGCAGCTGCTCAGTGGGAGAATCCACCAGGGCTGCAACTCATTCGCTGTGCATCTTCTCCATAATTCATATCTCAGAGATTGCTGGAAATCGGGACTGGCAAATAAGGCAGTGAAGTTTGTATCTTTGGTCTGGTTATTGCCAGGCAGAACACGTTGAAAATAAGTGAGAAATGAGTTGCTGAATCTGGTAAAAACCCAACCATGGACAGAACTGCTTTTCCAACCAGTAAAAGTCAATTCTCCTTTTCCTTCCAAGTTTTTGGAAGAATTGATGTGTCTTTGGGCTCAGAAGTGCGGGACTGGTTTTAACGAGATGGCCAAAAGGAAAGAACAGCGTCTCTGACCTAGGGGGCATTTTGCAGGCTCAGAGCAGGCTTAAAGAAGGCACAAGCAGAAATGCCAATTAGGTTCCCCACATCCTTATCTCACTCCTTGGTACCTCCCCTCCCACACACATTTTCCAGTGTTTTCTGGTAATTTCTCCACCCAACTTCCAGTGCCCTAAGCAATGAGACCCCCACCCCTCCCAGAGAAGACCCACACGGATGTGCTTCACAGCAGCTCCCTGTGCCCAGGAGCCCATGACCTCTGCTCTTCTTCTGCAAACCCATCACCCTGCCATGCCCCTTCCCATGGCCCAGCAGTGCTCCTTGCTGCGCTTTGTCTCCTCAGGCACTGAATATTTGCAAAGCACTCAGTGTTTGTTGAAATACTCTCTCTGGATTAAAGCTCAATATTTCTTGGCTCCTCCACTTGTTCTGAGCTGCCTTCTGCTTGCTGTTGCATATTTGCCTTTCCTTCCCGGGTTGTTAATAGGACTGAACGGCGTTTGACCGTCGTTGGTGTTCCTATTCCCTGCAATGCACTGTGCCAAGGCCTCTCACACCTCCCTTCCTCTGAGCAGTCTGGGATGGAGGAAAGCAGTGGGCAGCTTCTCTTCTCAGCATTAGATTTAATGGAGTCCCTTTAAACACCCACAAAATATCCTTATCCTTACAGGAAAAACCATGATCCCTCTTTGGGAAAAACCCCATCTTGTCATGCTTCCAGCAGCAGTGCTGGTGAGCAGTGAGGAGCTCCACAGCATTGCTGGGATGGTATTAATCAGAAGATTGGTACGGTCAGGGAGGTAGTAACACCTCAGTGAGCCCACACCTTTCTTGTGCAGAAGCTGTGCATGGGTCTGCTGGTGCTAACTGCTGCCCAGGACCTGCCTGCCTGCTGCCCTGCACCCAGAGACAGCTGCCCCAGGTTATTTTCCTGTCACTGTGATCACAGTCTGCAGTAAAATGCTGTTACTTATCTTCATCCACAGAAGAAAGGGTGTGAAAGCCAGGGGGGAAAGGGCACTGGTATTTTTGGGGTCAAAACTGCTGGAAAAATACAGGACAAGTCCATTATGTGTCAGATCCCGACACCAGACTGCAGCCAACAGCTGTCTTCCACCCTGAACCCCAAGACCCATCGGCACCATAACCATTGGGACCCGCTGTGCCTGCTCCCCACGCCCCCCACAGCCCCACACACTGCACTGGGCTGTGATGGAAAAGTCACTCAGCTCTTGGACAGTTTCCCACCCTCTGTTTTCAAAGACCCAAAACCTCTTCTTTTTTCTTTCAGCTTTGTGAAAAGATGCTCTGTTTGCAGCATCTGCTCGGGGTCAGCAGATTTAGTGGTATCCCTTATAAAAATAACACCCATTTCTGAGCCTCTGGTTTCACGCCCTATGTAGTGTACCACAGAAAGGGAAATAGCTTGAAAAGCATTAGAGCCCACTTTAACGAGCTCAGGGCTCCTGCCTGTGACCCTGGAAGCGTGTTTATCTTTGGGCTTGTCCTGAGCAATCATTCTTCCACAGCTGCCCCAGGAGCAGAAGGAAGGCACGAATTTGCAGCTGCAAATCCCACTGGTCTGCATGTAATCCTGTGGTTTTCCACGGCAAAAAGGTTCAAAATTCTGCACCTGTCCTGCTTTTGCAGGGATGGGATTGTGTGCCTGTATAATTATTGTATCTTCGTGTCTAATTGGATTTCCAGTGCCATTTCTGTAGACACGTGGCTAAACTGGAAGCAACCTTGGGGTGAATGTATTCATCCTAAGGAGTTAGGAGCTGTGACAAACAAACAACGAAGGGAATGGGGACATGCATACCATGGAGAAGCCAGGAGGAGCTGGGGCTTGAGCAGCATTCCCAGCCAAGATTCCTCTCACCATTCTCTGACCTCTTTCATCTCCACCCATCTTTCACTTATTGCAGCTTGATTTGCCATCAGTACATGGCCTGGCACTCTGAAGCTACAAGCTGGCATTATAAAGGAAGCTCAGTGGTTCAAGCTAATTGCTGACATCGAGAGCTTTCAGTCAGACACAGGAAACACTCACAAAACGATGAGAAAATTGTGCAGCGAGGTATAATTATGCAGCAACAGTTGGGATGTTTGTGTGGATCAACTGTCAAATGGGGGCAAGCAGGATGACACGGGAGCTCTTTGCTGGGATCTGTAGCAAAACAACCTGCTGGCTGTTCAATGTGCAGTGTGTGTGCACTCCATGTGAAACTGCTCCCAGATTCGGTGCCTGTGCCTGGATGATGCCACTGCCCCATACCCACAGCTGTGTGTGTGTAAAATAGTAATGAACAAACCTCAAGAAAACACCCTTGGTGCTCATACATCTCCAAGAGTGATCCATACACCAAACAAATCCACGTTCCTCATGTTGGATGCTGTTCCCAGCTCAGGCTATAGTGGCAGATCGACTGCACAGCAGAGGAGCCCCTGTGATCAGTGCAGCTGAGGGCCCTGCCTTCTCACCTCTGAGTTTTCCATTGGTTTCTTTATCTGTTTGTGATGATGACTTTCCTGGCAAGCACCTCCTGAAGCTAAACTCCCTAAACAGCAGCTGCTCTCAGGCAAAGAGCTCACCACTGAGTGGTACCAAGATCAAACTCTTCCTGGACTTTCCTCCCCCTCTGTGGGCTATGATTCTCCCACTGCTGCTACATGATGTGATTTTTCACATTGCTTCCAAGAAATGGGGATGTTACATGGCCAGGCTCACTGCTCTGCTGCATGTCTGGGAGTGCATTCCTCACCACTCCTCTTCCTCTGGTTTTCAGTCAAGCAAGTGCAGGGATCCTTCCTTTACAGTAGACACGGGGCCTTAAGTGGGAGTTATCAGAGCCACAGTGCAAGCTGTCATTTAAAACACAGTTTTAAATTATGTTAATTTT
The DNA here is from genome assembly GCA_013399175.1 of Odontophorus gujanensis. Lineage (NCBI taxonomy): Eukaryota > Metazoa > Chordata > Aves > Galliformes > Odontophoridae > Odontophorus > Odontophorus gujanensis. The sequence goes on along the minus strand of VXAB01008663.1, from coordinate 757,287 downwards.
TAAATTATGTTAATAATAAGATGTTCTAACACCCTAGATGGGAAACAAGGGCAGGTTCCCGTGGCCTGGCCTCACCCTGTGCTCCCACCAGGACAAGCAGTGGGAGGCATGCAGAGCTGCTGTGAGACATGGGGTAGCACAGCACGCCCAGCTGGTGCTCAGTGGTCTGATGCTCACAGCAATTACCCTGCACTGTTCCCCACTCCTCATCATGTTGGCATCTGACCACCACACACCCTGCACTAACTACCTTAGCATCCTTGCAGATATTCCCTGTAGCAATGCACAGACCTGGAAGCTGAGGAGTGATGACCAGAGCACCCAGACATCACCTGCCCTGCCTTCTGCCTGGGCTGCAGCTATTGTATGCATAGGAATTTATGATAATCACATGAAAATACGGAGTTTGAGTTTAATCTCAGACACAGCAATGTCCCCTAGCAGCACACAGCTGCTCCACCAGCGTATCCTGCTGTACAAACACATCACGCTGCTTTCTCCCTGAGGGTTTCCCATGCAAGCCCGTGGGACCTGCTGATGTTATGGCAGCCCCACCACCCCAGCAGCTTGGGGGGGCTCTCAGATGGAGCCCCAGCACACAACCACCAAAGCTGCACATGGAAGACCTGGCTGCTGGGGCTCATGTGTGCTGGGTTGTCTTCCCACACCGTTCTCAGCCAGGCCTGCCTGGGGAAGATTAGCACTGGCACCGCCACGAGTTTAATCTCGTGATGAATATGCATTTGCTCACACCGTGACAGCTTCCCTGGAGCCCAGCACCATGGTGGCTGCAGCAGGGCAGCACCGGGCCACTTCCCTGCAGCGCTTCTGGCTCTGAACGCACAGAAACAACTGTGGGGGAAACTCCACCGTTCAGCAAGTTCATGGGCAATGCGATTTATTTTATGACCAAATTACACCAGGCTAATGCTGCCTTTTGTATCAGAAGATTCAGTTGTAGTAATTGCTACCCTGAGGGTCTCTTCTCCTCTCTCCATACCCAGCCCATTTGTAACACTAACGGCAGCGATGTGTGAGCAGAGGGAGGATAATAGACCTTAAATAGCAGCAACATCTTCCTGAAGGAGAGTGAGGGCTTTGTCTTTCCATTTCCAAGACTTGTTGAGCCCCATGAGGCCGTGTCTCTCGGGGAGACCTGAAATGACACTGAGTTGATGTCGTGTAACGGATGGGATCAGGCTGCTGCCCCGTGCCCTTCAATGAGTGCTGCTGGAGCTGTGCACTGCTCCCCAGCCCAACCCCATACCTGCAGCAGCATCTGCACAGACCCGTGTGTGTGTGCATACCACATCCAACCAAGCAGAGGAGCGTGCACGCATTGGGGTTTCTAAGAACTGAGGAAAACCTGCAGAGAAATTGACAAAATCGTGTCTTCTTGTGAGCTGCAGACAAATGCGCTGAGTACAAAAGGCTCAAGTGCTCTGCTGGGTGAAAATTCTGAATGCTCGCAAAGCAAGAAAGGCAGACACCCCAAGCTGAATCGACTTACACGGAATAATCTCTTTGTTTGCCTGTGGTAAGCAGCAAGGCCACCCTAAGTCCCTCGGATGTCTGTGCTTGTTCTATTTTTATGACAGTTATGAAATTAGAAATGGAAATTCTCCATTCCTACAGGGGCACTGGTGCCCGCTCCTCTGGTGGCCTGGCTCCTTGTGACTTCTGCTGCAGCATCCCACCCCCTGCAACAGCACTGAGAGCAGCGCAACCCACCTGCTCCTTCGTGCTGCCTCTCCCCTCCTTCCCTCTCCTTGCTATTATATTTGCCACCGACTCTCAGGGTGGCTTTGCAGTGGCCCATGATTCAAATGAGATAAGGCTTTTGATTGCCTTTTTTTGGTACATTTAACAAAACAGTTGTGTGTAAAGCCAAGCCCTCCTCCAAGGCAGCACAGTGAGGTGAATGTGGCTCAGCATTTCTTTTCAGCTTACAGATATGAGGAGCTGAAATGTCACAGAAATGTTGTTAAGAAGGAAAATCTTTTCACAGCCTGCCTTGACTTCTTTTAAAAAAAGGTGAAAATAGCTGTGGGATCTGAGCATGGCATTGCTAAAGGAATGGAAATGTCTGTGTCTGCAGTGTGTCTGCACCCACAGCATCCCAGTCCTTCACCCTTCCCTCTCTGTACCCCAGTGGGGCCCCCCAGGCTGTGACCCGAGGCCCTGCAGTGCTGTACAGGGCATGATATAGCATGATGCATTTTGAATAAACGTCTTCTTTTCAGGGCAAAGTTGCACTGCCCATTATGTTGGAAACAAGTCCTGTTCTATCCATGTAGCCCCTCAGCAATGCCTCGTGCTCGGGGAGCTCCCATCTACCACCCTTTGTCCCTCCCAGTGGGTATTATTTCCTTTACCCACTCCCCCCTCTCGCCACTGGGCTGTTTTCCATCCGTCCCACGAATGGCAGTGAGCTATTTCTGGCCACGCAGCCTCAGATGCCTTCAGATGTCCCCCTCCACCTGCAGTATGGTGTGCCCCATGCAGCAGAGAGCAGTGCAGGGCTCAGCACTGCCCACACTGCAATGCATCCCTGAGCAGCTGCAGGCCACAGCTTGCTGTTTTACTCAGAGCACATCCCCCCTCATCCACAACATAGACCAGCAAGAGAAAGAGGTGTAGGAGCAGCTCCAGCAGTGGTGAATGGTCTCTGGATGCTCACGTGCTGCAGATGTCACCCAGCGAGGTCCCACCAGTACTCACAGCTCACGTGACAGTGCTCCCATTAAGGAAAGTTCTGAATGAGAGGGCAAACAGCACAGCTGGAAATACAAAGGAACGAGAGATGGAAATGGAAGGAACAAAACCAGAAGCTGGAAGCTCCCATCAGTGCTGCATGCACGGACCCACGAGCTTTTTCTCACACTTACACTGATCCACAGTCTCAGTGTACCCCTCATCTTTCTCCTTTCTGCTGAACAGCCACACCTGACCTATCTACCTCATCACACACCATCTCCAGCACTCACCCACGGATCCCCTCATTGCCTTTGAGCACAGCCACCGCAGTGCTCACGTCCACGCACTCATTCCTTCGCACCTAACAAGATTTCATCTGCAAAATGTCACAGCCTCCTTATGGGGATTGCACTAAATATACGCCTCACGCTGTCTGAGTGCTTGGAAACATCGGCTCCGAGGTGCCAGCCCTCCCTATGGCTTCTACTCCTGCTCAATGGATCCGCAGCAGCACTGAGCTGGGGCTACTGCCATGCAGATATCCAGGAGTGGGACATCAATCTCAGCTTTTCGTGCCTCCCATTCTCAAGTGAAATGAATGTGGAAACGACATTTCCATTGGTGTTTGCTTGTCCCTGTAGTACGTGTCTCAATAATGGGGGTTTCTGATTTCAGGAGCTCAGCAGCCTGAAACCTGCCAGCTCCAAAATTTCCTATCGATTCCTCGTGCTGTCCCCAGGGGCAGCTGCAGAACAGACGGGTTGAAAATCCTATTTATGGTGCATGACATTTTCAGCAGAGGTGGCGGATTGGAGAAGGTTGCAGGTGTAGCAATTATTCAGCCACAAACACGCCAGTATCAAAGTAATAATCTGCTTTACCATAAAGTCCTCTAATCCCCAGCGAGGGGACGGTCGCTGCGGTGCCCTATTGGCCTCATCACTGCAGGAACAGAACGCAGCCAAAGGTGAGCTGGGAAAAGGGAGCTGAATGGGGAATGGAAAGTGAAGGGCACGAACCTCCCAGCTTTGGGGTACCCCCACCCCAGGCAGCCCCCAGCATGAGGTGTGCAAAGGTCATGAGAGCATCTCAAAATGAGAGTGCCTCTGCAGCTGAAACAGTGAGAGGCAGCACAAGAAGTGCTGGAACAATCTGCTCAGCTCCTGTCAGCACTCTGATGAGCACTGGGGCTTTGCACTGAATGCTTTCCATTGTGCCCCAATGCCTTTTGCTGTGCTGACACTGGGCTGTGCTAACACCAAGACGTGCTCGCAGAGAAAACCACTTTCTGGAGAAATAGGGCCCCATCTGAGCAACTTCTACTGGTGACAAATGGATCCCATCAGAACTGTTCCTTCCCTTTCATCCTGAGAGGAGGAGGATGAGAAAGGTCTGAAAGGAGAACCATTCCAGGTGCTGGGGCCTGCTGCCTTGCACAGGGGGGCTGAACTGCTCATCTCCCAGCATCAGTACATGGGAGAGAGTGAGCTGGGAGGTTTTCTTGTACAGATCATCTTCTACTTCCACTTGAAGAGGAGTGTGGGCCCTGGTTTTTTTATTCTCACCATACGAATGCACCTCCACTTCTCCATCACTTTCTGCTTGACTCGTCCTCCTCTGGCCGGCCTCAGAGAGACAGATCCCTGTATTTACTCACACTGGGATGCAGAAGTAGGTACCAGGATAGGTGCTGCTCACTCAAACGTGAGTGGGGAGCACGCTGTAACCTCTGCTACCTGTGGCAAATGGCAGGTCATATAGATGGAGGCAACGTGGCAGCTTTATAATTGCCTTTTCATACAAGGATGAGCACAGAGCTGTAGTCTCACCGCAGTGCTTCTGTTTATCCCAGCTTACATCTGGCCTGGAGCTGCTGCACTGCCTCCTACGTGATTAACAGCCACCATTGCTTCCAGCTGACGTCTCTGAAACTGAAATCAAAACATCTCCTTTGTGCTTCTCCTCTGGCTGTGTCCTTCTGCCTGGTGCAGAAGAGGGCGAGAGCTGTGATTTCTTTCTGCTCTTTCCACTTTCTGTTGGCAATAGATTCAACCTTGCACTCTGATATGAAGGGAGAATCTATGCATCATTCTCTGCTTTCCTTTCTGCTCCAGAACTATTGTCCCTTATTCCCAGGATGGGAACACATGTTTTGGAATACACCAGCTGTTTTTTTATATACCTGGAGTATGCTCGAAGTCAAATGGAAATACCAAATATACTTCTTACTGTCACTGAAGACTTCTGCAGCAAATTATTCAGTTTTATCAAGCACATAAAGGCCCACAAAGCTGGCCCTTTAATGTACTTACATAACCATAAACTTACATTGCTGAAAGAATTGCATTTTAATGATTTTTTTTTTAATCTCCACATAATTTGTATATTTAACAATCTCACCAACAGAAGGAGTAATGATCTCTGTAGAAGCTTTCTGCTTAGAGATTAGGTGCACGCTAATTCCTCATCCCCACTCTGCTGGTCAAAGCTTCCTAATTCCCTCTTCCATGCCATAATGGCTTCTGTGACTATAACAGGGCCATCACAAAGCCCAGACTGGGTATGGCACAGAGTGAATGCTATGCTGCTTGCATGCCAGGCTTCACAGGCCCAGGCTAAAACAGAACTACAACGGGATGCTATCTGGCATCTGCTCTTCTCTTCTGAGGACTTGGGAGCAGCCACCAACAGAGCTGCACCAAAGGGTCGGCCACTGCCCTGCTCCCCATCCTGGTGGGGCTGGAGCTCCTCCCAGCTCACCGTTGAGAAACCCTTCCATTACATTTGCCTCTTGGGTACTGATACATCACAGCCCGATTAAACCTTTAATTGAGATGTCATAACAGTTACACAGATATTAATTAGTGCTGTTTATGAACAGTGCAGAACTGCCACACAACGCACAGCCCTGTGCAACCGACTGCTCACTGAGCTCTCTGCTGAGTGTTCCCTGCTATGATTTCTGCTTACTTAGTGAGGCTGGTGTTACAAATTATTAAACCCAGTTGATAATTTGGTTAAGTGGACATTAATTAGCGTTAACTAACAATCAGATTGTTACGACACCCACTTGCTTATCCGGATGCTTTCTCCTGTTTAATGATACAGAAACGAAAGTTGTATGAATTAGTAATATTTACAGCTTATTGAGAGCAATGGCCTCAGTCAGGAGGAACAGATTAGCTGGGGATTCCAGAGAAGGCAGCAGTGTGACTCCATGGGGATCTGCTCCTGCATCCAGGACCACATACGGGGAGCATCAAAGACTGAGCTCCCCGAACAGCCCATCTCTCATAGTTTCAAAGTCCATGTATCATGGTTTTTATTTTTCTTTTAGCAAGCTGGACATGTTTTATCACATGTTGAGCATAACTGCTGCTAACATTTCATGCATATGTTTAATTGGTGCACTTTTCTAATCTCCGTGCATCTCTCTGCAACCCTCGTTGTGTCTCATTGCACACGAGGAGATGGCTGTAGCATGACACGTTATGGAAGTTTCTGCTTCAAGAATGTGTTACACAGCAGCAAGCTATATTTGGAGCTCTCCGGTGCTGCTTTCCATTCTGTGGCCTTTGATGTTTTATACATTCGTCTGAGCTGCCTGTCTGCTGCTTGAGCTGGCTTGAAGTTATCAAAGTTTGATTGCCTTTCAACTATCAAAATGCTTTCTGTGGCCCCTCCTCTTGCACAGGTTTTCCTTGAAACGCAGTCAAGCTGCAGAGACAATGGCAGGTAGTGCCCCTTGGGGGCACAGCCACAGAGCAGAGGGCATTGCAGAGGGTGCCAGGGGGGTGGGATTGGCCCAGAGATGGCCCCAGAACCCCCATCATCATCACCACCCCCAGCAGTGGGGGATCACAACCACAGCTCTGCTCCCAGAGCAGGAAGGGATTTCTTTGATTACATCCCCTTCTCCTCCAGGGTCCTGAAAGTCTTGATCAATTCTCAACTAAACCAGACTATCTATTTTTACACCAGATTCTCTATGGGGAGCTTACACTCAGATGAGCATCACTGACCATCGAGGGAGATATTATTTGTCCTTTCTCATCACGCAGCAGCAATAAGAGCACAACGGGAATTGTCAATACAATTAGAAAGTGGCAAAAAGGAGTGAAAGAAATGAGGTCATTCCACGCAGAGAAAACAGCAACCAGAGCTGTGGCTTACACCGTGCCAAGGGCATGCAGGACCAGGGGGAAATCAGGCCCTGGGTCGATGACGACAGTGCCACGCACTGCTGGGGGATGAAGCTCTGCCCCACAGCCCTCCTTTCTGGAGTGGGCAATAAAGGTGCAATTACACTGAGACAGAGAAAGAAGGAAGACAAATTATGGTCTTGCATTTATACAGCAAAACCGTCAAGTTAACTGATTGATATACAAATTACATTTTGAGAGATCACCGTATCCATCCCTGACACGCAGATACGTACAATGTGATCATTATTTTTTAAAGCAAACTGACTTATTAATGCAAACCCTACAATTGGGGTGAGCTCTCTGAGTAAAGATGAATCAGAAGTGACAAAACTTTGCAATATGGTGACAAGAGTGCTTAAGAATGAATGGAATAATTTAGTTACCAAGATCCCTCCGACATGATAAGTTCAAAGCCAAACAGAAAGTGCCTGTCTCCTCCAAGGACTCAAAACAGGCTTTGTTAAAATGTAATTAAGAGCTAAGTCCCTTGAAATCAATCACTTCCAGAAACTAATGCCTACCTTGCTGATTAGAAGGTGGGGAAGCCAGGGGCAATTAATGCATTACTATGAAAATTGTTAACCATGAAAGCAACCAATTTTGATGGGATAATTGCTCTGAGAAGGGCCGGGTGGTTAGTAACAGAAGCAATGTATCTGGGAGAGGAGAACCAACTGCGCTAACTGCCGTTAATTAGAAGTGACCTGTTCCTCATTAGCACTGTGTTTAGCTGGATCTGGGCAGCTGAAGGGGAGCACAGTCCCATTGGCTGAAGCTGAGCCCTCGTGCTGCACCACTCAGACTAATGTGCTGCATTTCTCCATCTTCCAAAGTGTGTTTGATCAGCGTGGCTGAGTAGAAGTGTCGGGGAAAAATGTTTGTTTTTCATGCTCCTGCAGTTAATGGCCAATTTTGCACAGATTGTAATAGTCGTACACCATGAGGCTTTATAATTGAGCCATTATGGCGTGGTCCTGTTTGCTGAGCACACAGCGATGTCTGACATCCTTCCCACTGAGCCCGGCCACAGTGCTGTGCACAGAGACACGGGGATCCAGCCCTCAGTGCTCAGAGGGAGAGAACAGGGGCAGCAACCACAGCTGAGGCTGAGAGGTGTGGGTCATTGAATTAATCATTAACATCATGGTCTAGTACCAGATCTGGAGGTTGGTGGCCCTGCCCGTGTCAGGGGGGTTGGAACTTAATGATCCTTGGGATCCCTTCCAACCCACCAGCCTACAAACTCCCAACTCCCAACAGAGAACCTCCTCCTTTGCCTCTGGGCCGTACCAGCACTGAATTCCTTTTCTTCAGGGCTCAGAGGCAGGCAGCCCCACTCCACTACTCCCACATCCCATACATTAACCCCTCTGCTGGGAGCCATGAGCACCAAGAAGCTGAAGAAAGGACTCTGTACAGGTCAGGGACAGTTCTGCCCCTTGTTTGCTGCTTGGCTGGTTATTGATTACCTTTTCTGCAGAGTTGCTGTTTGTTTTTCTTTGCCATGTATTGGATTCCCAAGGCTTTTAATCAACTGTAATTGACTGTGATTACCACTTGCTGCTCCTGAGCCTGCCTGGCTCCCCATGCCCAGCACAGGGCTACCATGCTCCACACACACACCGGGTAGCAAGCAGAGCGTGGTGCCAACCTGCCCCAAACTCACACTTCAGGGCAACCTCCGCCAGCCAACATCATCCACGAGAACCAACAAACACGAGGGTTCATCTCAAGCATCCCTGGCTGCCCTCTGCTCCCTGCAGAGCACGTGCTGCCATCCTGCTGCCCTCTCTGCTTTGCAGGAGAACCACACAGCTTCTGGCAGAGCCTCTCAGAAGTGATGGGGCCTCCGAAAACTTTCTACTTGCTGAACTTGGAAATCTCAGCAGGTGTTTCACTTGCAGCTGGAGCAGTGCTAGGATAGATGTCTTCCATTGGTTTAATGATTAATTGTATCCAGTGGAAAATTATCCCGCAGGCACCACAATCAGCACTCAGTGTTTCCAAATGTTAGTTTCTTCTATAAATGGATGTTAGCAGAAAGCAGATGGCAATGATAATTCACTGTCTGCTGTGCTATCCTCACCCATTGTCTCCGCCTGTTGTGTGAGCCTCGGTCGGGACAGATCCACTGTTATCTCCTCAGCTGCTGGGTATCAGGCTGAGACAGGGCGTGATTTATGGCTGCCTGGGTTTCATTACCAACTTGTTGCTCTGCGATGCAGTTTGAGATCAGAAGGGGCCTGGTGAGGCTGAGAGGAAGGGGTTAACAGCGGGGTTCTGCTCACAGGGCTGCTTTGCAGCTCAGCTCCCATCCAGCAGATGCTGGCAAGACCAAACTGGAAGGGCACACACTGTGGGGCTTGGCTGAGACCTCCCCTGCCTGTGGCTGAGACCTCCCCTGCCTGTGGCTGCCCCATGACGTTCTGCAGCTGGAGCTGTGCCTCTGTCCCACCCTGCTCGCTGCCACCCCCTTTCTGTCCATCACATCGGACACTTTCCTTTGTAGGACCCTACTGAGTGTGCTCTGATGGCATTGAGACTTTGCTGCTTTTTGTTCACTTTGCCCTGCAGGTTTTTCTCAACAAGGGCATCTCCCACAAATGTTTCTGTAATCTGGCAGTCGCTCCTTTCCCCACGAGACACCGAGCATCAGAAGGACCCGTGCAGCCTCAGCGCTCCCACTGCTGAGATGCTGCAGCAATTTAAAGACACGTCATGTCTCCTTTACCTTGTGAGATGAGCAGTCAGTGAGGTGGAGGCTTAGAGGAGAAACCCTTCCCCGAACCAAACAATACCAATTTTCCTCCTTGTTTTGTGCTGAGAATCAGAACTGACAGCAGAGCTTTCGCCGCTGCCGCGCAGAGCATGCAGCTGCTCCACGGCTCTGATTCCTATGGCAGCCCATTAAAGATCACCACGGCCATCTGTTCCCTGTGCTAGGTGCAGGACTTGCTGCTGGCGGTGCTGCAGGGAGAGCTCGGCTGAATGTGGGCAACACCCGTGGAGGTTGCAATTAACACTGATGTGAGTGGCTGCATCCTACAGCTCAGCACAGCAGAGCCCCACAGCCCCAGCACTGAAGGCAGAGCACAGTTCTGTGGTTCTGTCCCCACTGCACACCTGTAATGTCTTCCAAATGCTTTGCATGCCTCTGCTGTAGTCTCTGCTGATGGGAAATGCTATGGGTACCTCGTGTGTGTGTGCTGCCCAGGCTGCAGCTGGGAGCTGAGTGCCATTCAGCTCAATGGGATGCGAAGCTGGCACATGGGGGCTCAAGGTTGCCTGTGATGTTTGTGGGTCACAGCTTCAACCCTGCATTGTGCCCACTGCTGAGTGCTCCTGGGTACTGTTACCCCTTGTGAACCAAACTGCTTGCTGCCGCTGTGCCTGCTGCCCACTAAAGGCAGAGCTCCTTGTCAGGAACCTGGATGGCAGAGCCATCAGCACAGTGACAAAGAGAAAAGAAGTTCTCACTCCAGGTAAGGGAACCTTGCCATTGGAAAGAAAAGCAGAGCACACTGTGGCCATATAGAAGGTACACAGTAGAGAGAGACACATGGGCACTTCAGAGCCCAAACTCTGGGGAACACAAGCACTGAATGCTGTGCTGTGGTGGACCTGGAATATTTTAAACAAAACCCAAACCCACCCAAGCTGGAGATCAGATCACTGCTGGCAGCAGCCCTGTTGCCGCTGCCCCATGGTGCAGAAGCACAGCCCTCCTGAAACGGATCTCAGTGTCAAATCTGAAGCACACGAGAGGAATCCCTCCTGTCCCCAGCAGCAGTGCACAGCCCTGCGGCCAGCAGCTGGCACAGGACTCCCTCCCAGAGCTTGTTTCTGCACAGCATTAGGGCTTGGAGGCCGTCCAGAGGCAGCTATTGCTATCCGTGCTGACTCCGGGCTGACTCACAGCTGTAACTCACACGTGCCACTGTCTTTATTCAGATTTCCCACTCACGCTGCAGCATCTGACCTTGCTAATTACAGCTTTATTATGATTTCTTTTGTTTCTCCCCCGTATATTTAGTAGTTTTATAGAGAGGTGCAGGAGGAGTTCATGAGGATGTCCTATCTGCAGAAGTCAGCATTGGGAAGGAATGGAAGAAACCTTTCTTGCACTGGGTGAGAGCACTCCGGTGCTGGGTCCTGCAGGCAGCACCACTCTCTGCCCTCACCTTCCTTTCCTGAATATGACTTCTATTTCATTCTGCCTCTTTCTGTGGAGCCACTTTGTAAAAGCAGAGTTGAGAGCACAGGATGGAGACAGAAGCACTGAGAGCTCTGAATTCAGTGGGCAGCGTGAATCTGAGGGGACGTGGGGTGACAGTGGGATCTGTTGCCTGGATGCTGCCCATGCCCAGAGGAGGAGACAGAAATCAGTGCTCATTAAAGCACACCTTCATCAGAAAGTTGGCTGAAGTCTGTGAGAAGAAACATCACAGCAGATTATACCAAACAACCATTAGTTCCCTGGGTCTGGGTTTGCAGCAGGAGGCAATCCTGGGGCACCAGGGCACAGTGCTCGATCAGAGCAGTGCTCCCCAACCACGGGGAGCATCCCAGCTCTCAGCCCTGTGTCCCACTGAAGATGGCTGAGAACTGGGAGCAGAGGTGGAGTCCTTGGGGTTGGCTGCATGCTGGGGAGGAGATCAGAGCATTTCAAAGTAAAGATGTAAAAAAAAAAAGAGAAATTAAAATATATGAAGCGCTTTCTTCCCCTCTGTTTCTAAGAACAATGCGTTTTCCAGGACGTGCCATCAGTTTTTATGAGCCTGGACATACCTACAGGTAAAAAGAGCTCTGAAAAATCTCCAGCAATGCAAGCAAAGGACAGAGCCTCTGATTTCCATATGGTCCCTTTCCTCACCACAGGGAGGTTTGTTCCAAGAGGAGGGAGGCAAACTCTCAGACAGCTGACAGCCAAGCAGTGTGACACACGTGGCACCCAGGATAAACGACTCACTCCACTATCAGCTGCACTTCTCACCATTACTATTATTTAAGAGTGGCTGCAGTGCCTCGGACCTATTGGTGCACTGACTCAATCCCATTTCCTACAGACCACGGATAAAACCCGCCCTGCTCCCGCTGGCAGAGGACGGTGGTGCGTGCAGGTGCCTGTCACACGTGGCCGTGTGGGTAATGAAATACTGTGTACTCATCTCAGCAACAGAGATAACGCCGAGACATCTGGATCTCCGTTCCAAAAAGCAGGGCTGAAAGCAGCGAGCTGGTGCCCAACCACACCCCCTGCTGCTGCTCGAGTCGTACTCCCTCTAGTGAATAAGAAATGCACATCTATCGTCGTGCTCAACCCAGCGTGCCTCTGATTTTACACTTTGGCCTCCAGGTGGGCTTTGGGGTTTTGGGCTTCTTTGTTTTAAGGGTGAAAAAGGACCTGGAAATGTCTATACAACTGCTGCAGAGCGCACACAGGGTCGCAAATGAATGGGACCTCTTCATTTCAGTGTCTGCTGGTTCAAAGACCAGCTGGACAACCTGCCTCACTCCAGGAAAAGCTTTGGGGTGCTTTTCCACCAGAACCTGTTGGGTGCTCTCCCACAGCATGCTGGCTGCTGTGAATGACTTTGAGATCTGAAACCATTCACACTGAGATGAAAACTGAGCTCAATTGCCCCATTTTATGATCACTGTAATAAAGTCTCTTCTGGATCATTTCTGAGTTTATATGCACTATAAGCACATTTTAATGAGTCTATTGATTTGAGTGGCTACACTGAAAGATGTTACTAAATCCCATCTTCCTCTTGTTGACTTTGCTACGTTCATTTTCTTTTTCTGTTGCTTTTCTTTCACATTTAAGCACATGAATGTTAATCCCATCCCATGATGCTGGTGGAACTGAGCAGCCCTCTACCTGTGCCTAACGACACTCATGTTTCGTTAGCAAACACAGCACCATTCCTCCCTCACTGGCACAGCAAAGTCAGCGAGGTGGTTTTCCAAGGAGCACTTGGATAATTGATCTCGGAAGGACTTCTGCCCGTCCCCGCCGTGCTTTCCCTGCCACGGGTGCTCCAGCATATGTCTGCAGTCTACAGGGGCGACACAAACAGATCAGCTGTCCACATGACTGTGCTTCAGAGCTATAAATAACGTGAATGCATTAAGTTCTGTATGCAAAACGCTGCGTGTGAAGTGTCTGTTTGCACTGCTGATAAAATGTGTGTTGAAATATCCGTGGCCTCGATGTCTCATATTCACAGAACAGGGCTTGGCAGCCAAAAATACCACCCACCACGCACGCTGAAATAGCAGCATATTAATCTGCTTAATTTTTCCATTCTCTGCTGTTTTGAAGGTCAGGTATTTGCACACTATACCTACCTTCAAGCTGCAAAACAAAGCAGTAAAAAGCAGAACATTTGGGCTTGGAGAGAAGTGTCTTTGCATAGTCCTTCAAATCCAAGAGGAAACTTCAATTTCAATACACTTATGGCTCCTTCACAGCTGACCCCCCCCAGGAAGACCCACTCGAGCTGCCCCCCAATGCCTCTGCTCACAGCTCTGCTGTGCAGAACCACCAAACCACGGTCCTCCAGCCTCTGTGCAAAAGTCAGCCACAGACTGCCAAACCCACAAAGCAATTCTGTACTTTAGGAGCTTTAGACAATCCATACAGTCAATATTTGCTGCTTTATCTGCTTTGATTACATCCCTTAATATTTTTTGGAAAGATCCACTGGTTTAGACAAAGTTCACTAAAGCTGAATGCTTTACAAGGTTCAGATCTTTCTGTTCAAGTCCCTCAGCATTTTCTCAATTTTTTCAATATTTGGTTTCTGCTACAATTATTGACTTAGTCCAAAACTGGGTGGGCACCCCAGACCATCATAGGCACTCATGCCCATATCTATACATTTATTCACATGCAATGAAAGTGTGCATGCGTTCTACAACTGCCTGTGGGCTGCATACCCACAACCACAGCTGCTTGCCAGCAATGTGACAAAAGATTCTTAAAAAAAAAAAGTAGGTAGAAAATCTATTGCCTCAAAAAAAGTCGTATTTTTATGAAAACATGGGAGTACTTGCTTTATATCAAAGCAGGAACTGAAGAGCTGTGCACTGTTGTAAATCACCTGAACAACCAAACTCAGCTAATTGACCAAAGGCTGAAAACCACTATCAAGTTACACTTCAAACCCTACACCCAATGATATGAAGATATCTTAGTTGGCATCCTGTAAATAAATATCTACTACAGATAGGCAATCTAGTTATGAAACCATAAGTAGCGTTTTTTTTTTAATAAGAGCTGCTCTCACAGAGTTCTTTGGGCAGATAGATGCTGCATTAAGAAAGAGCAAAGGTGTCTGAGGCTGTAACGAGGTGCTGGTGCTAACTATCCCCTGCAGATGGTTGGCTGTGTTTGGATATTTCTACTCCAGAAACGTCAGCTCCCAGCTGTTAGCATACCAAGTTTAGGTAGATTCAAGCCCTCTAAATGGATAAATAACAATAAGGCAAGCAGTCTATCAGAGTTTCCCTTTGTGTAGCTGTTTCTGGTTCAATTGGCAGTGCCTCTATGATACTTTTTCCTCTCCTGGCACTTCAAAGCCCCGCATGCAGGATGCTTGCTTTGCTGCAGTGCCGCTGAGTTAGGGGCTGCAGGCAGACACACCGATACTGGAGCTGCTGTTTTCATCCACACTATGAGAGAGATGTCAAACTTAATTCATATAGATCCAGGTACTCTCAAAAAGGAGATCACATCAGCGGGCAAGCGTAGGAATCAATGCGATTATTAATGAGTATTGGAGAAAGATGAAGGCTGAACAGATGAATATATCAGGAGAATCTGAGCGGAACCATTTCGAGGAGCAGCAGCAGCAGCATGGGGTTACTGGTGTTGGTGTGTCAGCAAACAACAGATCCAGCTGTTTCCCAGCTAGCTGGGACATCTCCAACAACCCCTCTTCCACATGCCATCAATATGTGGACTCACATTAAGCATCATCTCCTTATTCTGTTACTCTGGCAGCAGCAAAAGGGCGACGTGCACTGGGAGATTTGGAACTGCAACAGCAGTGTTTGCTCACACCTTCTCCAAGTAACTGGAAAACTTCCTTCCTTCCTTACAAAATTTTCTGCTGGGGAGCACGAGCTAGTTGTCCTTATTTTTGCATGGGGTAATTTACAGTTAAGTGCTCCCTTAAACAGAGCAATGAGAAAATATTTCACACATCCAGACAGTGAAACTGATTAAGACACCACAGTCCTATGAGAGATGACAGTTGCACCTGGAAGTAGTTCCCTGCCTACCTCTGCTGTGACGATCCTCCCCGGGGCTGAGGGCTGTGAGAGGAGTGCAGAACTGCAGTCCCCACCTTTATTTAGGACTACAATTGCTTTAACAGATCACCTTCAGAAGATTCTCCTTGCTGTTTGTTAATGGTCACTCCACCATCCCTGATCTCGGTCAGCTCATCCAAGCAGACAAATATTTGGGGTTATAATTAGACCAGGAAGCTTCAGATTTCACGTGTCCTGCTTTGGTGAGGGTGCTGAGATCAACACCAGCATGGTTTGTTTCCTCACTTCGTATCTGCAGACAATCTGTTGCCTTTACTCTGATTGAAAAGCACTGCTACCAAGGACCTGCATTCAGAGAGCACTTACACCATCTCCCAGGTGCACTGCAGCCCAGTTAAATGAACGCTTAAGTGCTTTCCTCAATTTTGACTCAAAACAACCTGCAGAGGGAAAAAGAGGTCTCTCTGACATGTTTTGAGCAATGTTGCTGTTGCCAAGAGGTGCTTTTTCCCCTTCCCCCATCCAGAGGATGAATTGTTCCATTTCCTTCCAAAGAGATGCCATTAATTCAAGTGTCTATGTAATAAATGTGTGTTTTGCTGATATGTTCTGTGTGTCATTCAAGCCAAAGTCTCCCTCATCTCCCAGGTCTGCAGCACAACAGTTATCACAGTCTGGAGCCAATTCACCATTGAGAAAAATAATTATCCAAAAAGTAATTAAATTAATTGACCAGGGAAGTGATTTTATGAGGCTGTGGGGATAATTAAAACTAACACATGTTTTGATGCATTTATATCCTGAATGTACAGAGCCTCAAGGTTAACTGCCCCTTTTTGGTTCCATTTTTACCCCCACCCTTACCTGTCCAGAAGTAATGCAAACTGGGGTAATACATATGTATAATGAGCATTTCTCTTAACGATCTTTATGTGGATGGGACCCACATTCTCGAGGCTCAAGGGGAGCATAACTGAGATTTGCAAAGACAGAAAAGCAGAAGATAACATCAGCACAGACCTGTTATTCACCAACCCCTCTAAATAGGCTCATTGAAGCTAACAGAGGGCACGTTCATTGCAGATCAAAAGTTTTTTTATTGAATCATCCTGCTGGTATCATTCTGCTTGAATCATTCAGAGCTGGTAGTGAACAGGAAATCGCTGCCTGGGGGAGCTGTGAAGGCAGGGGATGGGAAAGGAGTTGGGTGGACTCATACACGAGGGGGCTGTAAGGGTACGGGCAGGGATGCTCCCACAAAGCCCCAGTGAATGATTGGATCATCGATGCTGGGAGCATAAATAGAAGGAAACGAGTGCACGGAGCCTCTGCTGGGGCTCCTCCCAGCACCGTGGGGTGGACAGCAGCCAGAGGGACCAGAGCTCACAGATAGCTGTGCCACAGCCATGGGATGGACAAGAGAGGCACCGAGTGCTGCAAGCATCAGGGCCTCTGGACAGCAAGTCTGCTGGTGTCAGCATGAGCTTAAACCAACTGCTGGGCTGGAGAGGTGGGAGAGCAGTCTTAATTAACTGTTTCTTGCGGCATATTCTCTATCATTTGGTTGATATTTCTGCAGTCCATTACAAACTCCATTAAATTTTCTTGCCTCACAGGCATTGCTACCTTACCTTCTTTCTTGTCAGAGAAGTGGTTTAATGGGATAAGCTGATCCTCTACAAATGGAGCTTGCTTTGAACTCGTGTTGATAAGTGACACTACACTGAGGCAGCAGACAGAAGGTTTCTCTGTTGTTTATTTTTGTAGTGATATGGGCACGAAATAAAAACAGTGCCACTTTGCTACCTGAGCTGCATTCATCAGACTGGACAGAGATTAGAACATAGGAGTCTTCAAAATAAATAAAGAAAACTAGAGCACTTCACTTAATAAAAGACTTGGTTCTTTGATGTCTGCACCTGAAGTTGATGAGTTGCAGATACCAACACATTCTCAAAACTTTTCCACTAGACCAGAACCAAGCTCTACTTCTGCAAAGAGCTTCAGAGGGGGCAGGTGACTTTCCTATGAACCCACATAGAGTGGTCAGTGGGCATTTCACTTCAGACTCCATGTGTTTGTTTATATTCCTATATTTAGTCTCTCTCTGAAAGGTTAGGTTGGAATCCCACCAGGGCACCCTGAGGAAAGACTGCCATTTGTTTCTATTAGCAGAGCAGTTAAGTGAAACAGAGCCAGGTGCCAAATTCCAGCAAGTTCTCCCAATAGCCACGCTCAATATTCTGTTGTTGTTTTGTTCCATGAGAAACAGCTGATAAAACCTCATACCTTCTCCACCTATTGTGACTTTGCAGCTTCCTAACCCATCCCTGCCCAAGCAACCAAGGTCCTCCCTTCCACCTGCTCATCTTCCCTGAGCCAACACAAGATGCTCGAGGCTGGTTCTCTGCACTGTTTTACGTCGTCCTTGATGAAGTTGCTCTTTATTACGAGTCATCCCGCTGAAAATTGGACCAATGGGACTCTTTAATATTGTGCCATGCTTGGAGGAAGCAGAAGCTCACTCTGTAATTACAGTTACTATCATGCTTTAATGTTGATGTGGGTGTAATCTTCTAATTAACATATATTTTTTAAAGTGCTCAACTCCTATGTCAAAAAGCATCAAAACTTAATGCACTAACTCAATAACAGCATAACTCACTTTCTTTCCAATAAGAAAGCAGGGAATTACTAGACATCAGTGCATCATTTGCTAATAAGCTGTAGTTCTATATTAATTTATCTACCAGCTCATTATATAGGAGAGATTTATGGAATGCTAGACACTGTGGCTGCAGTAAAGCAGTTCGAAGGGCTCGCTGTGTCAGTACAAATGTTTTAGGTCTGGTTAAAAAAACCCAAGCAAATGTACTTAAGTGAGCAGATGCTGTCCTGTGTACATTAATGCAGAGCACAAATGCCAAGGTTTTCCTATTTCTTAACCCCCCAAATCCGAGGCAGACGTGCCAGCAGCTTGCTCCATGCTGCTCATCCCTGCCTTTCTCCATAGCAGGGAGGAGAAGACAGAGGGTGACAGCACCTGGATTGTTTATGAGCGTCAGCTCCCCGACACGTAGAGAACATTTGCTGTGCTGTCACTCCCAGGGATGGGGCAGCAGTCGGTTGGGATGAGGTCCTTACAGCCCCTGGCAGGCTGCAGCACAGGTGGGGGTGGGTTGGGGATGGGTCGGGGATGGGTCAAACTCTGACAAACTGAGAGCAGCAGAGCAGACACTTCTCAATGGCACCTCACCACCCTGCAGAGCTGTGTGCTTCTCTCAGGAACAGACCAACCCTGGGTTTACCTTCTGGTTCCCTTTGCTGGGGATTTTAAGCTTTTGTATTGACCCTTCTTACCGAGTTCATCAGGATAATACCTCTAAAGCCAGAGCAGATGTTTTGGTGCCCACACCACAACCTTCCCAGTGGCTGAGTAAAGGTGAAGCCCCACAGCTGCAGCAGGGACTGGGCACTGGGAGGCCCGTGCCCTGGGAACCAACCCAAATGGGTTTTAAAATCTAATCAGGGCCAAATATGGTGGGTAATTCCATGGATATTCCCTGGACATCTCCCCAGTCCTGTCTGCTTCCCACAAGGAGGTGCAAAGGGAAGCAATGCTCTGCCCTGGGAACCAAGGTCAGGTGCAGCACTGGGCAAAAAATGTGTGCAAACAAGGGCACGATGTGGCAGTTTGGGGCACGTGGAAATCTGGGCTGCACTTTGCCACAGAGGAAAACAAGAGGCTTTTCTTTCTACACAGCACAAAGGGAAAGCATGCAGTGCAACTGCACTCAGCAGCCTCTCAGCTTTGGGAAGAGTATTTCCATCAGGCCTGACCTTGCAGCACATGAGAAACAGCGTGATCAGATCCTCTGAGAAGATCACAGTCAGGAGAGCTCTGTGCAGTACCCCGTAATTTACAAGAAACCCCATTATGCTAAAACGATCACCCATCCCACACACACATATACTCCTACACAGCCTCAGCAGCACTGTGCTCAGCCATGTGGGGGGGTTACAGAGGGGGAACCGTGTTCTGCTCTGCAGAGCAAAGCTCCATCACACAGCTGGGAGCTCAGCAGGGACCGAGGGGTGTTGGGGATCAGTGCCAGGCTGCAGCTGGTGGCCTCTGCTCCATCCCCAAAAATGGACCAGCTCCAGCAGCAAGAGAGAAGAAGAAGACAGCAGAGCTGGGAGGGTTTGGGCTCAGGTTCTGCCAAAAACACATTGAGCACCATGATTCATCTCTTTTCCGACGGCTCTCAGCCCCACAAGGGAACATCTCTGCATTGCACCTCCCTGCAGGCCTTCCTGAGACAGATACCCATGCAGCAGGAGCTGTGTGAGCTGCTTTAGGAGTCCAGTCTTTAGTCGTTAACTGAATTATATTTAAAGCCTTATTTTTCCCGCAGTAGAAAGGCAAAAACCCAACAGCGCTTCCCCAAACTGGTATATAAAACCATCCCAACAGACAACAAATGCCACAGCAATTCCTCATGCTTCCCTGGAAAATCAATGTCCTTATCAGCAGCAAATTGTAGCTGCAGTGGTGAATATTTAACACACGGCAATGCTGTGAGTTTAGAAGCGCCTCCTACAGCCCTAACCCAACCCTAAGGTCTCCGGGGATACTTTTTTATTAAAAAGAAATAAAAAAAAAAAACCAACAACATCAAAGCTAAGTCCATAAGTGCTGGAAGTAGCAGCCAATGCCAAATGCAATCTGTGCAGCCCATCTGTACAACCTCGCTGCGAGTCAGCTGCACTTCCTAATGTGTTTCAGATGTATTCCCTTCGTACGGTGGAGCCATAAAGCTTTCTTTGCATTGCTAAGGAACAGCAAGCGCAGCTGGGGTGATGATGCTGGTACTCAAGAACTGAGGCAGTGTCCACCTTCCAACTTGCTTTCCACGTGGTTTGAGTTCCCCACCCCTTCCATTGCCATCTGCGTGCTGAGATTTGCACTGAAGCCCAATGTGCAGTGCCCAATGGGAGCCCCATGCAGAAGTGGCCCTGAAGTTAATTACTTGCACGCATAAATTACACGGGGAGCTGCCTATACAGTCCACCACCAATTCTATCACACTGAAGAGTAATTATGCTTCTGCTTGTTAGTAATAAAATGATACATTAGCCAAGCTCGCACAAGGCACAAACGCCTTCTGATTTCATTGAAGATTAATGCTGATGGGCCAAATTGTCAGGTTGATCTTAATTGCTCCTTTTTATCTTCATTAAATGATAAGCTGCAACCACAGGAATGGTTCTGGTGACCTTTGGTGTGCACAGCCCCCAGCCCCATAGCATGACCCATGGGGGCTGCAGCAGCAGAGCAGAGCTCAGGGACGTTCCCATAGGGTAGGAAGAAGCACTGCCTCCGTGTGACCACCAACACTGACCTCTGCTCCTTCGTAGCAAAACACAAATGGGGAAAGAGAAGGAGCCACAGTGTATTTGCAGAAGAATATTGCACAGCTCCCTCCCATCGCCATGGCAACACTCCGCTGTGGCTCCAATTGATAAATACTTTGCAAATCCTTGCTCCTGTACGGTGGCTGTTGCAAAAATCATATGCTATTGCTTGCAAATAAGTGCATGGCATTTAAAACGTTCTCCAGTCAAAGAGTAACGGTCTGATTTTAGCCCTTGTACACCTGAGCTTCCATTATTTGCCAGGATTTTTTTTCAGACAGCTAAGAACTGCAGACAGGTTCATTCATTTCTATGTCCAAGCAGGGTGCTGCAGGCTCCTGCTCAGTGTTTCGATAGCTGAACGGCTTCATGTGAGATCTGAGGAGAGGCAGAGCACAGGATCCCACCTTCTGTTGTTTGCTGTTAGAGGGAAGCTGCTGTTGCACATCTGTCCCACCCACTCCCCTCACAGAGCAGACCGACTCCACATTACATAGGGAGACAATGGCATAGAGAATCCCTGCTTCTCCCTGAGCTCTAAGCTGGGCAGTGCTGGGAGAGGACCAGGGGAAGGAAGCACTTTTGTCCGTGCCCTCCTGCCCTGCTGAGTGACCACTCTGCTCTCCCTCCTCCATCTCTGCTGCTCCTCACTGCAGCCTGTCCTACCTCCAGCGCACTGAGTCAGCACGAGCCCTGCCCGAAGGGCCCTCCTGGCAAAGTTCAAATGACCAATTAGTGTCTCCGTGTACTTTTAAGCTGCTTTCCGGCCTGCCAAGGCTGACTCAGTAACCTTTAAAGATGTAGAGCTTATCGTGGGCTGCTTGCAACCACATCCACAGACATCGCTGCCGGGCGATGTGCGCGGTGCTGGGGCTGTCTCATTCTCTTATGCCATCAGTAATTTAAACCTGTGCTACACTCCTCAGCATGCAGAATAAATCCCAACCCGGAGCAGGCAGTGAGAGGGTGCAGACAAGCAACAGGATGCCTGGGAAATGATGCACTTGTGCTTGGCACTGCTGGGTCAGAGCAGCTCACTCAAAGGCAGTGGGTCTGGTTTGGAGGGTCCAGGGTCAGGATGAGTTAGCTGACGTTTCCCAGTAGTTAATGAGGCTCAAAGTTCTCGATTTCTGCCTTGTTAATTGGATTTTTCTGCCTTCATCTTCAAGATATTTGATCTTTTTGTGCCTTTCTCCAAAGAGAAAGCCTTTCAGCACCTGGAGCTTCTTCCCCATGCAGATACTTACCCACTGAAATTAAGTTACAAGCTGCTTCTTGATAAGATAAGCATACTGAGCTCCCTAAATCTCACTGTAAAACATCCTCTGCAGCACTTCATTATTCCTTATGAATCTTTTCAGCTCAGTGACGTGGCAGCAGAAGAGTAAAAACCAGGACAAACTGCAGCAAACCCAAGTCCTTCTGCACAGCTGCAGGGATTGCTCTCCGAGGCTGCGGACGGCCCAGGAGATGCAGAAGTCATTAAGCAGATGAGTGCAGGGCTGCCCCCGTGTCCTGCAGCCACCAGGGACCACTCCTGCTGTGAGCTCCCAGTAAACTTGCCCCAAACGAGGTGGCACGAAGCAGCCTGGAGGGATTTGTGTGCAGTGCATGCACTGATGCACAGACTCAAGACCCCGAGTGCTTTGCTATGACACAGCCATCTGTTACATTACTGACCCCGGCACTTTACTCATTCATAATTTAATTGCCAGTTAAATGGGATCAAATACCTCTGAATTGAAGCCACTTGCATTAAAAATAATACATCCATTCCCTTAGATGTCCTGCATCGAGGCAGGTGCTGCTCAATCATTCGATCAGGGCCCGCAGAAAGCTGCTGTTTAATTAATGAGAATTGGGTGGAAGTCTCAGGGAGGAGAGTGGACGTGGATGGAGAGCACTCAGCTCCTGTGCTGCAGAGATGTCCCAGTGAGGAACGGGACTTGCTCTCCTGATGAGTACACTGTAATTAATTCTCTGCAGAATCCTTGCTTGGGAACTGTATTAAATCGCATTAAGACTAATGAATTGTTGTTGTTGCCTAATTATATAGTTGTTCCTAGTTCAATGAACTGTATATTAATAGACATAGAGCAGACATTTTGCTTTTAGGAGGGAAATATTTTAAATAAGAAATATATATTCTTGCTAATAGCATCATTTGTTGGTTACATTCACTCATAATGAATCTGTTGGAAGACACTGTTCCTTGAATACAGATTTTGCTAGCTAGAGGCAAACCAAAGCCCAGAACTGAAATATGTTCCAACAGCTGATGTGAAGCAGATATTTTTGCTCCTGTTAATGTGATTTCTCTCTGCAAAATAAAATCTGAAGACCTCTCCAGCCGGCTGAGCACTCCTGTCTCAAATGATCTGATAGAGAAGAAGCACAGAGCAGGACGGGTGCGCCAGGAGAATATCCTTCTCTCAGCTGATAGCGTTGGTGCTCTTCCAGCTGCAGCCCAGGCTAAGAACCCAGCATCACCCCCCCAAGGCTGACTGCATGCCCCAGGGAGGGAGGAAAGTCTCCCAAAGTTTTTCCTGAGGATATCTGCTAGGGTGAAATAGTTACACTCCTAAAATAGGAGCTGCTTAAAAAGTCGGAATTGCTGCTGCTTAAAAAGAGGACAATCACCGTCTTCAATGCTAATGCATATAATCTTCAACACACTGCAGCCACTCCACAGATTAATTTCGGCATAGAGATTATGGTAATACACAAAAAAGAAGTTGTGATATTGAGTTAATCAAAGATTTTTCATTTTAGTCACTGCCTTTGGCTCCACTCAGCAACGCCTGCTGCAGAGGAGAGTCAAAGGGCCCTATCATGCACTGAGTTGAACAGTAATTATTACAGGGAAAACAAAGTTTGAACCAGAGCGCTGCTTGATCTTGCTCTGACATGAGTCCCTGAAGCAACGAGGACACGATGGGGATCGGCTGCTCCATGAAGAGTGCTGACCCAGGGCACTGCAGAGCTGCTATGGATGCACAGCACAGAGCTACAGATGTCTCAAGGAGCCACCCCAGGACCATCCCGACCCCAAAAACCGCTCTGCACACCTTCTGCAGGAGATGTGTGCACTCAGCCTGAAGGACCATGCAGCACTGGGGGCTGCAGCTGGGTGAGTTCAGCCTGGAGCCTCGAGGGAGGGCAGTCCCATCTGGACCCATGCACATTGCACTTCAAGCACCTCGTTCTCCCCCAGAAGAAGCTGGAGAGCTATTTTCATCCTCTGATGCTGGGCAGAGCCAGATGGGTCCCATGGATCTGTGGGTCCTGATCTCACCATCCCTGCAGAGCAGAGAGGAGGACGGGGCTCCTGCAGCCTCCCAGTGGCACCAGCATTCAGCCATGCTCACTTAAAATAAAGAACACAGACATGTCAGCTGTGGGCAAACCTTAACAAATCACGGAACAATCACTTAGCCCCTGACAGCACTGCTTAGCTGTGCTTAACTCCAGCTCTGGCTAATTAGCAGTGAGCACTCTGCTCAGGCCCAGCTTTCCTCTAACAGGTCCTGTGGCATTTTGCATCACAGCAGCACTGGTGCAAACAAAGCAAGCAGCTGCTGTTATGGGGTGGGATGCATGCAGTTCTCCACTTGTGCCTGCTCTCACAGCACTGCTGTGGTTCACACTAAGTGCCCCAGCACAGGTACCTGCTCCTAGCCTTGAAATGCTGCTTGCTGTAGCTGCAAGGTGAGTGGAAAAGCACGCCAAGGACCTGGTTCTCTCCGTCTCCTCACACACGAACCTGCTGCTACCACTTGACATCTCAGCACTGACACACACTCAGGCTCTTCGCTTCGTGTTTTGCCAGTAAAAGGAAAGCAAATGGAAGCCTTGCACCACATCAAGGTTTTGAAGAGGCTGCAGAGATGAGATTTCAACAGAGAGCAGTAATACGTATGTAGAAACCTTCCCATATTTTTCCGCTTCTGAAGAGCCCAAGGGAAGCTGTGCTTCGTGGAGGCAACGGAGCTTTTGCCCCCACATTTCCCTTTTGGAAAGCTCTTACAGTGTTGGCCTTGCAATACACAAGTTTGCTGCTGCTCTACATTACTCTGAAGCACTGTGAGTTTTAATTAGCAGGTTTTCAGTCTTTCTGGCTCATTATAACAACAGACAAGAAATCACAGTTAAATTAATAAATCAAGTTTCTCTCCTAAATCACTGCCGGGCAGAACTATGAGTGTTTTTAATATGCCTAATTATGCTCAAGGATCTTGTCAATCATGGCATTAGCCCAACTCTCAGAGACTTTGGGAAGCAGCAGTGGGTTCAGGGAGCACAGCACAGTGCTTCTTTGCTCATCCCCCACTGAGTGCTGCCTGACCCGGCACAGCACACTGCTCTGCTTCGGTGGGACAACTCTGCTCAGCTCACAGCCACAGAAAACCACCTGAGAAACACAGATGGGCAGCAAACTGCTTTTTTATAAACACAAAGCATAAATGCACTGTAATAAACTCCTGCAATGGATATGGTTTCAGGCAGCCAGCAGCAGCAGGTCGCAGTGCATGTCCAGGTGCTGCCAGGGAGTGTGCACCGTGCTCTGCTCTGCCTGCAGAGCCCCCGGGTATTTCCTGCCTTCAGAAATACCTTCTGCTTCTTAGCTCCCCTCCAGTGTGGCTGCACAGCAGCCTCTTGAAAACAGACATCCAGCACCTCCGTCTGACAAGTGCGTGCCTGAATGCTGTCACAACATAAGCCCCGAGTACTTCGCAGCCGGGGGAAAATAATGCCATTAATACAGCAAAGGGATCTAGATGCATTAGCTACACCCAGGAGAGGGCTCGCACTGCAAGTCTTAAGCATTCTAGACAGCAGATGGAAAAGCAATACCAGAAGGGCTCTGACAAGCATGTCTCTTGTCTCTCAGTTCCATTTGCGGAGCTCTGAATCACTACAGCACAATAGGAGCAGGCAGCGGCCACAGTAGCACTCCTTCAGACACTGCACTTCTCTGCTCCTCAGTGCAGTGCTCTGCCCACCCCACACTGCCTCTGTGCCATGCACAGAGTGAACATCACCATTCAGATTTCAGAACAAGCTTAAACCTCACAGCTTCAGCCCCTAAAGTCATTTCGCTATCAGTAATCACTGCTCACCGAGCTCTCAATAAGAGCACCAAATCAACAGCAGAGCACACACAGTGCCCAAGGAGCACCCGTCCCACGTGCCAGCACAGCTGGATGTGGCAGAGCATCAGTGCTTTCATCAATGCTGGAGAGGGGACTGTAAAGAAGTACTGCTATGAGGTTCCTCATTAGCAGCAAAGAGCTGGAGACCGTGGGATTCACCGCCCCCTTCTTGGGCAGCAGCACAAATACCATTTCAGTCGCAATAAAACACTGTGCCTTTGACCATTAGCTTCATTGGGCAGCAATCATCATCTCTATTTATTTATTTAATCCCTTAAGTGCACAAATGTAAAATGGTTCTGTAAGTATCTCGGGGATAAAGGAGGTGAAAGCATTCGGGGTGGTGATCTGTGCCAGGGCCACTCCCTGCCCGCAGCACGAGGCCTCAGCAGAAGCTCTGCACCCGATTCACTGCCATCTTCATGCAGACATGCAATGAAAAACGAGAAATAATTTAACATCTAGGAAAGGGAAAGAAGAAACAAAAGCCTGAAGTCCTCGGCAGCCTCTTTGAAGGCAAAGGAAGTGTCACAACGCCCTTTAACAGCATCTTTATTTTTGCGGGCAAGCTACAAGTCCAGGCTCAGAAGTGTTTTTGTTCTCCCATTCTGCTGTGACACGGTGTGCTGGCAGCCTGTAATTCATCCAGGAAAATCCACAGATGAAGTGAAGGAGAGAAAACAAGGACAGCTTGCACAGCTCCTGTCTGCCCATGGCCGGGAGGTGATGGGTAGCACACGTGGCACGGGGCTGCTGGCAGCCTCAGTGCTGTCCCCCAGCCCACCCAGCCCTGAGTGGGCACACACTCCTCAGTTCACCCTCAGCTTTTTGTCCTATCCCAGGGGCTCGTGTGCCTGAGCTCCAGATGCAAACAAAAAATAAAATGCTCCTGCGGAGCACAGTGCTGCCCCTGATGGTCCCCAGTGCTGCCTCCCCCCACCCCCCGTTTTACACACACACCACTCCACTCCTCTGCTGACAAGAGTCGGGGATAGAACAGCTGTTGAAAAATAAATGTGTGACTAATTATACGTGATTGAGGATCTTAAACTGCTATTTTGAGCTTCAAATTAAAAAAGATTCGATGAACCCAATGTTTGTGCTCAGCATTTCAGACCCGGAGGGGAGGAGTGCTGCTTCGTCCTGTTGCATGTGGTGGCACAGGGAGCAGCACAGCCCGGGGCCCAGCAGCAATCAAATGGGACAGCAGGTGCATCCCAGGGTGGCTGTCATCTCCTCCATCATGTCAGCCTACAGTAACACAGCAGTTGCTCGTTTGGGGTGGAAACATTGCTTTTTGGGCAAGGCAGCATTGCAGGAATACAGCCAGGAACATCCCAGCTGCCTGTGCATAGCCTGACCATCAGATCTCAGCCCTCCAGCATCCTCTGGCCTGGGTCTCTGCTTTCAGGTCCTTGCATTATGGCTTCCCAACAAGCCAACAGTCCAAGACGATAAAGCAGTACCAAAAAGATGGAACATTTTTTGCCTAATGTGTTGTTTTTCCACTCAAAATCCTTGGCTCGGGTGCAGACAGGGCTGTGTCCAACCCGGGTGAACCCTCATTTATCCAATATCAACAAAGCCCTAATTGAGAGATCAATTGGGAACCTGCCTCGTCACGCACAATTTGGAGAGCTGACAAAACCACCTGTAGGGGCTGGAAAATAAGTTCTGCCTCATTACAAAAGAAATTGCATCTAAATGAAAAGCAACGTATAATAAGAGGTCTGAAACGCCTGCAAAGCACTGCCAAGAGGACAGGTAATGATATATAGCACACGCTGCGTCTTTGACAAGGGTCACCCTTAATCATTCAGCAACCAAAGGAGCTGAACTCATTTCCCAAAGGTGGAAACGTTTGGGGTTTTATTACAATGATGTGTAGATTCCAGCACCCCTGAGCCCACGCACTGCATCCCTCTGATGGATTAAAGCTTTAATGCATGCACGTCTAGCGAAGGGGAAGCACGTTGGCCGGGCTTCCCAGCAACGTCTCAGAGAGATGTCTAAGTCTGAATATCCTTCACTCCCCACTCCTGTTTGAGATCAGGGTAATAAAAGGCATTCTGGAAACAGTCAATAGTGGTGAAATGATGTTTTGACACGGAGGTGGTACGTGGCTGACGGGAAAAAATGAACCGAGCTGATGATAGAGGAGGTGGTGGAAAAATCCTCTCTAGCAGCCCATGAGGCTCCTACCAGCAAAGCCCAGAGTGATGGATTCCACAGAATAAATCCCTCACTGTCTTGGTTCATCTCCACAGCCCTCTGCTTTCTTTCCTTTAGGTCCAACCACTTAATCTCTGCTTTTTCCTCTTTTTTTTTGGAGGGTTGATTGCTTTCCCCATTGGCTCTCAGCACCTTTTGTTCTGCACCAGTCTGCGCCCCAGTTCCCTCCCAGCTCTGCCACCCTGGGTAGGAGCACAGTGTAGTGGTGTGGGACGTGGCCCTGAGCCCAGCACGAGCACCACAGGGGTGGGGGGGTGGGACAGAGGACAGACTTGAAAAACGTTCCCTTCCAAACTGAACATCCTCCAAACTTATTTCAGAGTTGTGTATGGCATTGATTTACAATCCGAGCAAAATATGGCTTCGTTTTTTTCAGGTGTTAGCATCATTCTCAAGTAAATCTCTGTAATATTTCAATATAAACTGTTACTTTGGATCTTAATAAATGTAAATGCCACATTTCATAAACATTGGCTGCAAACGCTTTGAGCTCCTGAAAAATGTCCCATTTTCCTTCGGAACCCTTTGACAAACACTGCGTGCGTTCACAGCTCAACTCAAAACCCCATTTGTACTTCCAACAAATAAAACATTCCTCTGAGATGTTCCACCCAGCTCCGATTTTCACCCTGTGCCTGAGGGTGGGTATCACTCCGTGCTCAATAAACCTCATCTTTCATCTCACTCACTGTTGTGCTCTGATCTGCTGCACTGCACTCACTGCCCTCAGAAACCCCCTGCAGTGGGGAGAGCCTCCCTCAGAGCTCATCCCCAGCCCCACATCCCATCCCTCAGCCCCACGGATCTGTTTTCCTGTGCTTCATCTCTCCTGCAGGAGAGTTAGAGACCAGTCCTACCTAAGGATGGGAATTCACAGCCCCTCTCACCCCCAGGGTTTGGTGCAGGGTGCTCAGAGATCACCTAAACGTCCCCAGAGAGAAAGAAACCCGGGGCCCTATTGCACCAGGTGATGTCTGGCTCTGGGATGAGGGATGACTGAGGCTGATCATCACAAATCTTAAAAGCATACCCAAAATAGAGCTTTTGATAAAAATAAGAGATAAAAAACCCGTGCTGGTTGCAGGCAGTGCCCAGCATCCTCCCAAAGGCTGCTCTGCTCAGTGTGTGCTGCTGAGGGTCGCAGCTCACCACCCTACTACGTGACACTGCCCCATAGTGAGCTGATGCACGGGATGTTCTACAGCTCAGGGCTCTGTGAAGCACAGAGCTGCATCAAACCCAGCGAACTTTAATCAAACCACAACAGCTGACAGCAGAGAAATCCCCTGTGTGCCAGAGAGTGTCAGTGCATTTTGCAGCCCCTCAGAGGGCTGTGGCTCTCCAGCACTGCTGGGGCACAGCAGAACCCATCCCAGATGCTGAACACAGAGCACAGCCCCAGTACCCAGCACCAGCACTGCTGCACAGCTCGTTTCATCGTTTCCTGCCTTCAGCCTGCCTCCTTCCTCCATCACAGCAGCAAACATCCATCACAGCAGCAAACATCCATCACAGGGCGAATACTTTCACTCCAAATGAAGACCAACAGCCCTGGGATGAGCGCACCCCATCATCTCTCAGTTATTTTCCCATCTCTGAGCTGCACTGGTCTTGGTACACAGGTGGGGCAGAGGCTGTGCAGTGTGCAGCAATGAGAGGGAGATGCAAAGCATCGATTTTTTGCTTCACTACACAAAGATCTTTTGCAATGATGCAATGCTACTAAAGAATGCTGAGGAAACTGGTAATGTGTTGGCATCACAGTGTGTTTGGGCAATTAGCTCATAAAAGGAGACATCAACCCACTGGAGTGAAATAATGGTGGGTTCACACTGTTACTTGCCCTGTTCTGCATTTGATGACAAATTATTAGCATCTGATGAGCAAATGATAACTTTAAATCATGTGGAGGTTAAATGGTTTTACACGATGCTCAGGACTGCCCACAGAAGGCCGAATGCTGCTCCTGCTGCTTCTTCCCACTGGGCTGAACACACTGTGCTCTTGATATCAAATCAGAGAACCACGCTCTCCTCTTTGCCACCACCCCTTAGGACATGAGAGGTGAGGGGTGTGGGGCAGCTGAGCAGGGCCTGCTGTGACTTCAGGGTTGCACACAGCCAGGCATGGACTCCAGGGACTCTGTGCTCCCTGGGTTTGGT
Source organism: Odontophorus gujanensis (assembly GCA_013399175.1). Classification (NCBI taxonomy): domain Eukaryota; kingdom Metazoa; phylum Chordata; class Aves; order Galliformes; family Odontophoridae; genus Odontophorus; species Odontophorus gujanensis. The sequence goes on along the minus strand of VXAB01008663.1, from coordinate 727,140 downwards.
TCCCTCTGTCAGGAACAGAGCTGAGCTGCCCAGAGCTGGAGCAAAGACTGCGGGCCCCAACCAGGAAGGGAAGAGGTGTGCTCCCAGGAGATCCCTGATCTCATCACTGCAGCCTGGGTTAATCTCAGCTCTTGGAGCTGCCCCCAGTAGTTCCTCCCCCCCCATCCCTTCAATTTCAGGTTTAATCCTCCAGCACAAGTGGAACTCAGCCAACTGCCTTTCCTGCCTTCCAGGTTGAGGAGTAATCTGTATAATTTTTGTAAATTAGTAGAACAAAGTTAAGAAAAATAATTTCAAGAGGCCAAAATAGCACAAACATGCCCTAACTCTGTACAACCTAAAGAACTGGAGCTCCTCCTTCAACCCAGCATTAAATACCACTGAACTAACAGTGTGCTGGCAGTGCACCCACCCAGGCTGCTGCTGAAGAAGTGTTTCCTGGTGGGAAGGAGCACACAGAACCACATCACCATGCAGAGCTGGCTGTGCAGCAGAGCAGCAGCTTCCCCGTGCCCATCTGAGCATCACCACACCGGGCTGCAGCTGTGTCAGCAGCTAATTGGGGTAGGCTGGAGTTCACACACTTGGTTACCAGCATTCCAACACTGATGCTAAGATGGAGAAGGAAGCAGCATGAGCCAGCGGTGTCACACCAGAAGATGAGTGCAACCTGCTCATCTCTGTGCCCCAAACCACATAGAACCTGTCCTGGGATGCAGGTGCTGTGGGATATGCTTCAGTAACACAGAGGCAGCAGCTCCTTCAGCACAGACCCATCTTGGTTTTAATTTACAGCTCACACTGGACAGCTATCAGGTGCCTTTTATCACAGAAAACGTTAAAAGGAACATTTTCTGACAACAGGAGTAGCTTGTGGCTGAAGAATAAATGTTTTGCGAAAGCTCAGCAACAGCTCAGACACTGAATGTCATCATCTCCCTCTGAAGGATAGCACTGCATTGTCAGGATTATGTGAAATTATCCTGAGCACCGTACGCAGTGGTTTGTTTTTTTTTTTTCCAGCTGTGCATCTTATCTTCCTGTCTGAAGGTCAATTGAGAATTATCCACCCCTATTCCTGTTCATGAACAGGGGCCACGACTGAAGTCAGGAAGTGTTAACCAGGGTTAGTTGGTTTGATTAATAAATAGTGCTATGGTCCACCTATGAAGCAGCAATCGGCCACAGGGTTTGCTCACCAGAGCAAGTGCTGCAGGTTCCAGCACTGCCCATCCCCAGGGCCAAGCTCACTTTTCAGCAGATGAGAAGTCATGCATTTGAAATTGCGGTGGCTTTTATTGGCAGAGATAACACAATTAGAGGCAGAAGTGTTCAAGGGTGATGTGGGCATGGTGGTGATGGGTTGATGCTTGGAATTGATGAGCTTAGAATCATTAAGGATGGGAAAGACCTCAGAGATTCTCACTGGGCGCCACTCACCCATGCATTGAGTTGCACAGAGTGGTTTTGTTGTGTACATTTGCTACCAGATATCTTATAGGAGCAGGACTCCAGATCCATGCAGGGCTCTGGGTAGCCCCTACCAAGCACTGGGGATAGCACATTGGTTTGCATTGCTCTGACATCTCTTATTAAGCATGTAACCACACAGCTCCAAGCACTCCAAAGAGCCAACAGTGAGAAGCCATGCTGCCCCTTACCAGCAGCCCTGGCCATGCCCCTGAGACCAGCTCCCGAAAATAAGCAATCACAGGAGCTCAGCTAGCAGATTTACCAGCTCCTTTCCTGCATGTTTGAGCGCTTTAGATGATTTATCTGCTCAGAAAAGGATTATTTTTGAGCTTCTCTTTGCCAAAAATGTAAGCCTTATCAGATGGAAATCAGAATCCATTCTTCGGATCAGCAGCCCAGATCCAAGCTGAGGTGGAAAGGAGGTCACACAAAATACAGACACTTCCATGAATATTCGCTTTGCTTTCCCTCAAGCCTTCCATCCACAGGCCTGATCCCAGACAAGCTGTGCCTTCACACACCACTGCATGCTCCAGCTCCCAGCCAAGTCAGCAGCACAGCCAGGCAACAAGATGCCTGGGGGAAGCCACACAGAGCTATGGCTTTGCAAGATAGTGAAAAACCACATTTGCTTTTCCTCCTGGTAACACGTGAGCAACATGCAGCTCAGGTTCTGGTAGCAATAAACACGTCATCAGATCAGACTTGGTGCATTCCTGCATTGATTCTGTTCAGCACGGTTCCTCAGCTGACTTCACACAGGCAAAAGCAGTGTCCCAGGCATCAGATCCACACAATGAGGGCAGCACGTGGAAAAAGCTCCTCAACATTTTGTAGGTGGAAGAAGAAAACCTCTGCATTTCTGCCAATGGCAGAAAAGGGGACATACAGGGAGCTGGTTCTCTGGGCTGCATGTGCTGAGAAACCAGGCAACATCTGCAAATTCAGAGTTATCCCAACACAAAGAGCCATAGCACTGCAAGGTTTCACCAATACCAACACCTTCATTTGACTGAACTCCATTCAAAGTCTATTACACAGATTTACTGCTTGCTATTTAAACATCTCCTATGTCCCTATTTATGCTGTCTTCTATTATTCCCCACGATATCCTTCTGGGCTGTGCTGCTCTGCACACATTATTCCTTGTACAGAGAAATACTACAGTAAAGGCAGCATTATCTAACATTTATTGTGGTTGCTGAATGCTTATTTCCCAACCCTCCCTACCCCTGACTACTCTAAAAAAAGCTTATTAGAAAACTGGGAGCAGTGGTTTTTAAAAATAAAGCTCTTCTCATTTGCTAGCGGGGGTCACCTAACACAAAACCTGAACGCCTGATCAGTTTCCTCCAGGTCTTGCCACCAGAAGAACCAGTCATATTTAAAGACACCCCCCACGAGCAGTTTGTATTGGCAATGAACTAGAAAAGCAAGCTGAAGGCAGCCTGCTTCCAGCTCTTCTTTTAGAAGCAGAGGGTCTCAGATACAAGCAGAGATGAGCAGCATACCAGCAGAACCCCCTGGCCAACACACAGTACAACAGGCCCAGGAGCACCCAGCTCAGGCAGCACCTGGGGAGCTCAGATGAGGCACTGCCTTCTCCAGAAGGGCTCCATTTAATGCTGAACCACCCAACCTCAGTTGTTCCCCTTACCCATGGGCTATCAGCCACTTCTGCTCTGAGCAAGTGTAGCCCATGCAACAGCCCAAGCCCTCCTTTATATCAAAGGCCTGAGCTGAGAATTAAGATCTGAATCCCAGGTTAGCCCTTAACAACACAGACAGAGCCTCCCCTTCATCCATCAGGCTGCTCCTGCAGCAGCAAGGCAGAAATAATGACCTTCCTACATTCAATAATTCAAAAAAATATATCCTATTAAGCATGAACACTAGTTGCAGAATTTGTCTTCAGGTAAAATTCTTTTTAATCTGCTCCAAGATAAGAGTAAATCTATATTTGCCTGCCAACATTTCTTACACAGAAGGGGTTGGTGGAGAGAAGAGCAGCAGAAGGGCAGGAGAGCTGCACAGGGCAGCATCATGCTACCTCACCCTTCACTGAGGAGGGGCACAAAGCTCTCAGAGCAATGCAGCAGAAGTACATCATTGTATAAATTCAAAGAGTGGGACTAACCTCACACACTCCAGGCTACTCCAAGCAGCTCATTGATCCCCCAGCAAGCAGCTCACAGCACACAGCTGAGCCTGAACACAGCTCCTGGCTTTTGCTGACCACCCATCACACCCCTCTGTGCACCCGTGTCAAAGCCAACATGTAAAAGCAGCTGCTCCCAGTTGCCATTTGCAGAGAAACAAGTAAAGACAGGCAGAGGGGAGCAGAACTCAGCTGGGCAGGATGGGCTCCCAGCCTCACATCTCATAACAATAAAAAGGAATCATGGCATTGCAGGGCTCGTTCCCCAGACAATGCAAGCCAGGCCATGTATTGCTCTATGGCCATTGACTTGATTTAAAATGCAGTCTTAAAAATGAAAGAACAACTCCTTAAATTTGCAGTGAATGTATGGCTCCACAGATCTGATTTACTGCTTACGATCCTCCAAAGGATTGTGATTGCAATTTATTGTATTGTTGACTATAGCAGCGAAAGCCTCAGCATCACTGTAGCTCTGGAAACCGTGTGTATGGTCAACAGAATGGATAAGGCTATGTAGTATTGTTTCCGAGATATTTTACAGATGGCATAGCTAGAAAGAGAAACTCACTGCAAGGCACCAGGTAGAAAGAAGTGTATGGCCTTTGTGGACTGTCTGACACCACCCAGCAGCAGGGAAGAACACGCAAGGCAGCAAAGAACCCATATGTTCCTGCTGTGCTTCCAGCCCTAACCCACCTGCCCTGCTCTTCCCCTGGCCGGTGTTGTTCAGCCCATCCTGCCCGGCCTCAGGGATGTTAATGCTGGGCTCTCACTGCTGAACTCTTCGAATGTTGATAATGTGGAATATAGCCCATCAAACACAACCCCTGACAAGCTGTTGCAGAGTTATTGTAACTTACGGTGTGAAATGAGACAGGGGAAGAGCAGGATGTGGGATGCACAGGGGAGAAAAGGGGAACGCTGAGCAATAAATCAAAACATCGACTCAGCAGCACTCCTGTCCTTCAAGGGTCTTTTCCCTCTGCTCTCATGTGTGATCCTTTCTTGATTCATTGAGGTCAGCCGAACAGAAAATTTTGCAGCTGCTGGCTGGGTAGCAGTGCTGCTGGACAGCATCCACTGCTCCTTCCTCTTTCCTTTTGGAAAGAAGTGTCAGAATGCAGCTGCCTGTGCAGCTTTATTTCAGGCTGGAACAATCCAAACACAGGAAACAAAATAATGTAACATGCTGGAAATGAGACATGGCCTTGAACCAAAACCCACAGTCCCCAGTACCAACAGGCAGTGATGGGAACATGGACTGTCCTCATAGAGCCACACACCACCGGTGGGCACAGCCCCTGCAGTCCTACAGCATCCTCAAAGCACAGCTGGCACAGTCTCCTCTCACCCTACATCGACCTCCAGCCCTAAACATCTCCCAGTACTGAAACTTCTTCAAAAGCTGCTGAAGATTTGTCACTCTGTCCTTCACAGCATTTTCAAGCCAATAACGAGTTCAAACTTCTTTAAGAAGTTCCTCATTCTGGTTCTGCAAAGAAAAGTCAAGCAGAACTGAGATGTGAAAGAGCTTAAGAAAGAGCCTGAGGGTCAGCCAAGGTCTGGAAGAGAAGCAGATATACACTCACACAGCTGTGTTCTCCAGCCTGTATCAATCAGCAGAGCACATATATAATTTTAAGGCTACAAAGGCCGACTATCATCATCTGGTTAATGATCTTTCTTTAATTTGTGCAGGCGTTTTCAAGAGCTTGGATCCAAAGCAAGGAAACCATTGGCAGGATCTACAGGGCATAAGCAGACCACAAAGCTCCACTGTTACTGCAGGCTGTAACTCCAAGCATCCAAGCTCTCTTTATTACTGCGACTGCCATTACAGAATGCTTATGCAGCACGGCCGTGAAGTCATTGAGGTATTTAGATGCAGAATTAATGCGGGATAGCACCCAGAGTAAAGAACAAACACAAAATAAAACACACTGCAGAGCCACGGGGTATAAACACAGAAGACAAATTCAAAGTGGAAAATAATAACAAAAGAAGAAGATGTGAAGTGTGTTTAAAAATTAGGTTTAACCTGAGTAGTTGATTCCATTTGTTTCTCTGTGCAGAGCTTATTTTAATGCAACTTCTTCAGTAATGGGATGACAAAAAGTTGCTCAGCAAGTTTTAATGAGATGTATAATTGGTTCATTAGAAGCTAAAGAAGTTCCTAGAAAGCAAGAGGAAAAGAGAAAGGCAGAAGAAAAGAAGGAAAGAGAACGGCAGAGAGTGAGAGAAGGAAGAAGAGAGTGAAGCAGTGAAGAAGTGACAGAGAAAGAGAGAGAGAAGGAATGTTTTCACGTCAGACTATTTGCAGCCAGCTTGCTTTTGACTTTCACACTCTATTTAAAAATACAAAATCGGGAGCAATAAGAAAGAGCTCCCAAATTAGCTTTTTAATAGAGATTGGGAGTTAAAAGGGGCCGAGTCATGGGGGAAAAGCTATTCAGAAGCACAGCCAGGCCAGAGCCGGCCGAGGGGAGGCCAGAGCAGAGCAGAGGCAGTGTGCTCTGCGCTGACATAAATCACACACACGTCTTTCATACCGCTAAAAGCCAAATGACATTTCTGGGTTTACTTTCTTCTGTGCATCTGCGAGAGGAAAAGAGCAAGTGGAGATATAGGAGGTACTTTTAGGCACTGAAGACATTTAATGAAGGCGGACTGTGGGCCCTTTGATGTGCTTAAATTCAGAGAAGCACTGAGAGTTTCTCATGGAAGTCTTAAGATTCACTTTGTACACAACTTTACCCATGTACGTTGGTATCCGTGTTCTACAGATTGCCATTGGTGCCATCAGCATAACCTCCCCAAGCAGCCTGAAGGCATTGCGGTGCAGATCACTGCTGGGGGAACTGATCTGGGGTCAGAAATGATTTTAACTTTAGTGCAACTTGCGCTGAGTTACTGGGGATTAGATGAAGCTGGAGCAGTGTGCTGGGTGGACTGGGGCTCGGGCACCAGAGCCCCACGATCACGTTTTCCAAACCAGACCGAGTGCTGAAGTGTTTGAGGATTTGTGCTTTGTTCTTTGTTTTGTTGTTTGTTTGTTTGTTTATTTGGGGGTGTAGGAGTGGGNGGAGGGAGAGGGTGGGGAGCGAGGGGCAGGGGGCGCTCCCGCTCGTCCGCGCCCCCGCTCCGCGTTTCCCTCTTCTGCTCTCACCTTCCTCGCCGCTCCGCTCCCTTCTCGCCTTTCCCCTCCCTCTTTTCCATCCGCTGTCCGCGCGGACCCTTTCCAGCCCCCGTAACTCTCGGCGATGGATTAAAGTGCGGAGCGGAGCTGGGGAAGGATGGGAGGCAATGGCGAGGCAGCCGAGCTCCTCTGTTTCATGTACGTATCTGTCTTACTTTATGGAAGTCACTAAGTATCGCTGCGGCGCATCAGTCAGTGCCGGAGCTGCCCGGCAGAGCGGAGCACGGCTGGGTTGCTCTCGTTTGGGCTCAGAGTTATTTATTTAAGGGAGATTCGCCGGCAAAGAAAACTGAGTAAGGATGCCAGCTCCCTGAGCATCTGGAGTCCAACTTCTGACCGCGGATGGAAGAGGGATGCAGAGAGGATTGGTAAGAGCTGCCAAGGAGCTAGGCAAGCGAGAACGGCAGGATGAGGAGGACAGGGTGGGAGAAGGAGGGGGGAGAAGAACAGAGGGGAAGATCGGCTTCAGGCTGGGGTATCTCTTTTTATTCCTGCCTCCTGCTCGGGCTAAGGCGGGCTGTGTGCTCACGGTGCCGGGGGAATGGCTCCTCCAGGAGAAGGGAGCTCTCCCACGGGGCCTGCTGCCCGAGGGGGACAGCGGCCGCTCCGG